>JAECUM010025482.1:0-12691 GCA_016617855.1 Megalonaias nervosa
TATATATATAATGATTCAAGCAAATGGTTAATGATAGGTTATTCAGCTCCTTGTAACAAAACTTGCGTACATTAATTCTGTGGATACCACATGCAAAGCGTTCGGCGTCGAGGTCTAGGACCAAAACCGTGTTTAGTGTGTGGTGTTGGGTTCAGAGGAGAAACTCAGTTGTGTGTGCAATGTGGTGGTAAAAATTACAGAGAACTGAAACGATATTATGATAAAAAATGATACCGATGGCGTCGAATCTCCCATAAAACCGCCGAAGATTATCTCGCCAGATTTTCAACATAATAATTTAGACAAATAATATTATTATATAAATGGAACAAAATGAATTTGTGAAGCATCCCATCATTAAAAATTATGAGGTATCTCGTGATGGTGTAATTAGCCACTGTCGACTAGAAAAACCAGTCGGTATTTTTGATCATACTGGTTATTTTAGATTTACTACTGGAAAAAAGATGTCGTTGTCATAGATTTATTTACAAGTGTTATCATGGATTGATCAAAGATGGACTTGTGATCGATCATATTGATCGAGATCCGAAAAATAATTCTTTGGATAATTTACAAGCTGTTACACAAAGTCAGAATTTACAATTTGGAAATACTGGGAAATGTAAAATATTTGCAAGAAGAGCTGTTAAATCCGTGAACGTGGAGACTGGTGAAGAAATAATATTTCAATCACTGAAAGCAGATGGAAAATATTTTAATACTGTCACACCTTCGTTACAATGTGGCGCAGATAAATATACAAACCGGCATTTTCAAATATAATCAAAAAATCACATTTCAGTATTACACACATGAAGGGAGATAACTCTGTCAAGCAAAGCTCTCTCTGATAGAGTAATTAAGCAGTTGTCTCTTTTGTATTTTATAGTAAATCATGTTTATTTTTATTTATACTAATGATTAATATTTTTTGCTGGGTTTTTTATGAAACATTATCTTTGTTTTTATGATTTTGTCTGGTTTCTTTCTTCGTTCAGATTTTTTCAGGGATTAATAATTAAGAAAAAAGAAAAATACAAGCAGGGAATAAGCCACGCCCGTTGTGTGAGCTACTTTTAGATTTCCAAGTATTAGTCAGCTTATATAGAATACAGCCCGTACAATTGTTGGGGTCCGCCCCATTTCTGCTCTAACTTCAACAGAGAAAAGTACACTCTCCCACCATGTCACCACGTGGTGGGTGCACTTTTGCACTCCCCGCGGTTGATTATGGGGGGAGATTGTGCAGAAATCTGTTGAACGTAGTGTGTGTGTGTGTGTGTGTGATTTGGATTTTTAACGTAGCTTTAACAATTTTTCAGTCATATCGCTACGATGTCTGCAGTGTGGCAGTTTATTGTGATGTCTAGCACTGGGGCATCATGCCGCAGACATGTAGCATGATGTCCCACCCAGTCACATTATCCTGACACCTGGCCAACCATTCCTAACACTAACCTCTTAATGTTGAGCGCCAAGCGAGGCAGCTGTTAGTACCATTTTAGTACGACCTCCCGCATCAGAGGCGGACTCTCCAACCACTAGGCCTCCGGAGCGGTATAACGTAGAGAAGGCCCCGTTTGTATGTGTGTGCTGTCCTTAGATATACAATCATAATTAAGATATATGTTGTGCTGTCCGTATATTAGATCAGAATTGTCTCACGAATACGAAACAAAAAAGATTTTGAATGCTCGTATAAGACAATTGAGAAAGATTATGTCTGATTATTGTGAAACGATCCATAATGAAAGGAATGTCACCAGTGACTGTGAGGATTATAAAAATGCTGTCACTGTGACTGTGGTACCAGCGAAACAAAGTGAAAGTATAAAACCTTGACTTTGTCAAGAGAGATAAATTCATTTCTGACTACAGTAAAAAAAATATTATTCATTTTTATTCAGATTCTATTTAGTCAGAATCAGATTATAATATTTATTCTGAATCAGATTTATTCAGATTCTGATTTATTCTGATAATAATATTTATTTTTTTATTCTCATAATAATATTTATTCAGACTCAGAAAATAATAATATTTATTTTCTATTCTGATAATAATATTATTCAGAATCAGATTAAAATAATAATATTTATTTTTTATTCTGATAATAATATTAAATCAGAATCAGATTTAGATAATTTATTTGACAGATTTCTGTTTGTTTTCCGGGTGTTCTATGATCGTAGATCTTACGATCTCACGTACAGATTTATATTTAGTAATTCTTCTCTCAAATTCAACAAGTGTCTGGTTTGGTCAGTAAGTTTGAAATGTATCCTTGATAATAGCTGATTATGACATTTTAGATAAACAGGATTAATTGGTTCTGATACAATCAAATATCCTGGTGTGACTTGCGGCGTAAACGTATGAAAAAATGTATCCTTGCTGGGCCTGATTAGATTTTTCAATATCTACTTGGTAACTGCCATCAATCACATCACATACAAGGTTGACCGCAATCGTCGATGTTATATTTACAATGCCCTGTGATATATGACGACCGCCCCCGTATGGATCATTGTTGTGTTTGAGAATACCTGCTGGCGAATTTACTTTTCTCCATGAGGCAAGTACTTTTGGAAAATATTCATTGGTGATATCGTTGACTGATTTATTTTGCTCGGCAGGATTAAATGCATGCATTACAAATGTTGGTAATTGTTGTTCGGTTATTTTATAAAGGTCGAGGACTATCTCTTTGAGATTTGCACCAGTAAACAGACTAACCATACGTGGGAGTAGACTACCCCATGAGCTTCTGTCGCCCCTGCTAATCATTTCATGGATTATTTTTTGTTGTTGTGAATTTCATAATCCGCCGCAAGTTGATTTAAGTGTTGTATTGTTTCAATGATATGATGTTTTGTATCATCGTTGTAATGTTGGGTCATAGAAATAAATAAATTTCCCAAATCATCAATTACTCGCTTGTGGTCTGCTTTAATTTTGTCAGTGATTGCCTTTTGGATATTTTCTTCATCGATGTAATGAGAAAGATAACTGACTATTTTACCCTGACCAAATATTAAATTGCCTTAATAAAATGGAGCAATTCCACCGTCATGAGAATAAAAAATTGTATCGCCAAATTGGGTGATTTCTTCGATATTCTGGAAGTTTTATGAATTTGTTTTTACCTGTAACGTAATCATCACGTTTCGGTTCTGGTGGTCCTACATAAACCGGAGGAATTTCATGCCACCCTAACACAGATCTGATTGATGATTGATATATATCGATGGCGTAGTCGGTTGAGTTTATTTCAATCGCGGACGAGAAAGTTGGCTCATGAACAGTAATTGCTATCTTGGTTCTTTTCCTGTGATAGATATGATTCTACGCTGGAAATCATCGTTGATCTGTTCTATTTGATAACTAGCCGTGGGTATACTGACAACTTGCCAATCGGGAGTTCAGTCGGTTTTATTTTTATTTGCAAATACCAGTGAATTATTTGGTTGCAGCCCACCAAACGGCTTTGATCTAATGTTTGGCCAACTATAATAAACTCGTAATTGTGCTAGCGCTATTTCTTTGGCTGGAATTGCAGTTGGAAAGCTAACGCTGAACTCAGGATTGGTTGAGCTTGCTGATATCATTGTGGTTTTCAACGATGTGGTATTAGTGACGATCTGTTGTAGTAATTCGTTTGACATTATATTATCCTAGTGTTATTCTAATTCCTGCTACTCTTTCTATTTGTTCTTGCATCATTAATTCTGTATCCAGGTATTCCATGGGTTTTCCATTCTTTTCGTCAAATACTTCATTGTAGTTTTTATTATCGTTGTGAACTCCTCATTGGATATTTTACCATCACTAAGATACGATGAAATCAACGATGATAATTTAGAGTATGCTACCATCGCCGCGTGCAGTTTTGTTGTGTACTCGTGTAATTTTGTATTTGTGTACGTAGCTATCTTCTTTGCAATGATATTGAAAATACCAGCAATTGCTGTTGCAGTTGAAACACAGATTGTCACAAATGCCATCGACGTCATTATTATTATTGATAGCAATACGCTGGTTCCAGCGATAACAGCGGACGCCGAATACACAACTACGTCAACGACAACTACACATCTGAGATATTTTTTAACTTTTGCTGTGTACTCGTCAATGATATTTTTCAGTTTTGTTTGCCATCCACATACTTGATTATATCTGTATTGGGTAGCGTCGATTGGATTTTGATTCATTATATTTTTATTAAGCAACTAATTGAGGTGTTTCAGCGACAAATTCCAGACACCACCAGTAAGACGCTGCGGTTAATTTTGTATCGGATGGTTCCAGTATAAATATTTCTTCGGCATCTTTATTTAACACAATAGACACAGTTCCAGAAAAATCATCAGTTGAATGACGCCATGGATACGTGGTAAATATTCTAAATTTTGAACAGATGAACACGGACAGCCTATACACACCAGTGACTTCCGCGGTTTGTTTGATAGTGTTATTTTGCTGTGACCATGTTGATGATCCTGATGATACTGTGTATACCACGTTGATGATCTACTTGTGAGGAATTTTAATCAGATTATTTTTTTTAAACTATATCAGAAATTCCACTGACAATATCGATGAGTTTTGTGCTAATATCGGAGACTTTTACGTCAACAACTGCTTGACTTCCAAAAAGTTCATTAATGGCTCTGTTTACGTTTCTACGAAAATCCCAAAACGTTTCTACGTGATTAGAAAATTCAGTTCTAAATGCAATCATTCCATCCTTGATTGTCGTTAACGATGTCGTCATCGGGATGTTGCTATCGTGGACGTATTTCTTCGTTGCAGCGTCGAAATCTGATTCTGGTGTTCTGAAATTATTAATTCCATTATAATTCATATCGAGAAATGCACGCATCATACCACCGTTAACTGATATGAACTTGGATTCTTGATCATCGATGTATTCTTTTTGTTGCAGCGTCGGTTTTCTTAGCATAATTGTTAATTGAATTTCCAGAGTCTTGTATTCTACCGTTTTCATCAAATATAACAATGTTGTCTTTGAGCGCGTTTGTAATTCGTACAAGGATGTCTGTTAACTGGATATTACTTGATTTTAATCGTCCTTGTTTATCCTGAAAAATAACGACTTCATTACTATCTACGCTTGCAAAATTTAAAAGATCATCAATTTCATTCCTGAGATGATCAAGAGTTGCATACTTAGATAAATCACCTGTTTGTTGGGTTTTAGTCTTAGCTGATCTTCCATAAATATCTACCATTATATTTACTAATGCCTGTTTAAATCGTTGGACGACGATGTATACTCGTGCATGACTTTATGAGGTGGTGTTGTTGATGGTGATACAGCGTCGAGCACAGCTAGTTCTTCACGGCCACATATTGGCGGATCTGTTAATTTTTGTGTTGGTAATGTTGAATACCAGATTGGAGCGATTTTATCGCCGCTCACATATTTTAATTATTCTTTTGGTGGTGCCAGTCCATACGAATCAAAATAAACAATTGCACGTGGATCAATCGCGTATACAACCCAATGAGTCCCTGGACCACAGTTTTTATCGAGATTAATGATACCAGTTTCAGCATTGTTTGATTTGTACGGTAATTGATCACCCATAAAAACACCTCTGGAGTTTTGATGTTTGGTTTTTAGCAGCATCAAGCAAATCAAAGTTGGACATAGTAAGAATCAACGAAGTTTCCCGGGAAGCCTTAAACCCTTTCCTTACCACGAATGGGGAGTTCCTGACAATCTTAGACCCTTGCCCTTTTTTGGACGTTTTTATTCTGTGACCTGTTGCTTTCTTCAATGCCATCCCAGCAGCAGTTCCAACAGTACCAAGTACAAGCTGCTTTTGTAACAGCTGGGGCTGCAGCGCCTATCAACGCTGGTATAGCTGCAAGAAGTGGAAATATGCCACCCGTCTTAGCGATATCTTTAATGGCACCCGCAGAAAGATTAAGTCGTATGCCGGTCTTTGATTGTTTGGCTCATTGAAGTGCCTGAGCTGACGTTCTGTCAGGGATAGTTTATTCGGGCCGCCTGTGATTTGTTCTTTTTGTAGTGATATTTTTACTCCACAGTTTTCTTTTGATGCTGATTGCAGCTTTTTAATCTGACCAGGAGTCAGGCTGATACTAACATGATGATATGACATTATAATATCGTGAGCGATCTAATTACATGTTTTCGACTGGGGCATCAATGACTCTCATTAGTCCACCAACACCTTCAAGTAACATTGTTTTATCGCTGAGTATAACACCGATTGCTCTATAACCACCAGCGGGTAGTCGAGCTACACGAGCTCGAAAGTGTATATCAACGACAGATCGTCTGAAGAAATCCAAGTGTTCCAGTGAGAAATAATAGCGTTGTAAAATACAGCGTTGTAAAATCCCTCTGAGATATTTGTAAACCAGAATCAACATTTTGATCATGTTCCATGAACTTCATTCACCGATGATAAGCACGTGCTACATGGTTGTTAGCAAAACTTAATAACACTTCTTCGGAAGGTTCTTAATGTCCATTTATCCTTAAAGAAACTTCACTAACTCCAAGCGTATCAAACACCATCAGATTTCGTGTTTGTGTGTTATCTCGTACATTTTCGTGAATGCGATGAATATATGTCGCGGTGCTGACACTCTCTGCTGTGATGCTATCTGCCATGTAAATAAACCAGCAGCATTACTTTGAGTACTGTCTGTGGTCATCGTCAACCATGACATCGTTGATTTACCACCTTGATCCATAAAACAGAGCAACCGTTGTTCTTCGGCGATCGATGGAGTCATCACTGGCATTCACAACGAAAGTTTTGTTAGTCTTACTATGCCTGCACCAACTGCGTTGGGTCTCCAGATTGCATCATTGTCGTTGTCTTTTCTAACAAGTACAACTGTGTGCTTGGCTCCGAAAATGACCTTTCTGACATGTTTGCAGAATCCAAATATATGTGACAGTGGAATCACACATGAAAATTCTTCATCATCATTTGACATTGATCTACGTGCGGCAAATCCTAAGCTGAATTCATCGTTTATTGATGCAACTTCAGTTCCAGGTGCATTCATTCTCACGTTATTGCTTTCTGGATGATCAGTTGTATCCTTTGCAAACATCATTGACGGACCAGCTGATCTCGAGTAATCATCACTGTATCTTGCAAGGCCAAGTATCGGCGTGACAATATTGACGTTTTCCAGACATGATTCAATGTGTCTTCCGTCAATCATGTATGTGGCGCTTTTAAATAACGCCATAATGTCATTGTTAACAAAACCAGGTCGATCTAAAATTCCGTATGCTGTACCATCTGCTTGCAAAAGTATCCCTTCTACTTCAATGAAAGCCTCTGCGGGCAAAAAATATCTGCTTGTATCCTGAACCTGCAATTCGATTCTCCCACGCTGATTTGGCTGTCGTGCGTCATAAGAATAATATTGATAATCGCGCACAGACTCATCCTTGATTACTGGTGCGTCCATGTCGAATGCGGGATCAGATACACGTTTGAACATCTTTATTATATTAGTTATCCTCTAACACGAAGACCAGTCCCTGCTATAAGACTAGCAGTTATATTTTTTTCTTTTTCTGACATGGGTACACTAGCCAACTCTGCTAGTTTTTGATTCGCAGCTTGATTTATTATTTTACTAACACTTGCAGGCATCACTTCAGTGCTGGATAATTTTACTAACTGCGGTTTTCGTCGTATCAGTCGTGTTAGTCTATCCTTGATTGCTGAGAACGCTTTACCGGTAACATCACCAACAGCACCAATACCTTTTTCACGAACATCGTCAATAGCTTTCATTCCCAGTTGCTTTGCAATCGGTATTGCTTTTGTGGCTATCCTTCTGAATAGACCCTGAATAACATCACCGAATCCATCACCGTAGATCGCTTTATACGTAGGTAATCTCGAATTTATCACCCTGACCATGATCGGTCCACGTTGAGCATCATGTATGATCATCTTATTTTTAGTCATTACATCTAACTGTGTAATCACTGTGGTAATAATTATCGACGATTTCATTGATGAGAGCCCGGTAAACATTAAAATCCGTAAATAATCGTTGACAAATAGCAGCTGCTTCATTATGGGGAATTATTACAGGCGTGTTTTCCCCGATGAGAACTTCAAGTCTGTCCACGTCGGCGAGAACGTTGTCCGGGCAAGTAATAAGGCCACTTCCTCGAATAGCAATACCACTCCCAGTTGCGCCGGGAGCGTATTTTATCATTTGTCGTTCTAATCCTTCTCTTCGTTCTTGCAGTTCATCTAGTTCTGTTTTGGAAAGTTGCAATGATTCTTGTATTTCTTCTCGTTCTTCTTTTGTTGTTGTTTTACTTTGTTCTAGTATTCGGTGTTGTTTTTCTGCATGTTCTCGTATTTCTTGTTCTCGTTCTTCTATTTCTCGTATTCGTCTTTCTAGATCTTTTATTCGTTTTTGTTTCAATCGTTCTCGTTCTTGTTCTCGTAGTTGTTTTTGTTGTTCTCGTTTTTGCAGTTCTTCCATTAATTATCGTATTCGTTGTTCTTCTTTTTGTTGTTCTAGTTCCTGTTGTTCAAGTTCCTTTCTCGTCCTTGTAGTAATTGTTTTACTTCTTGTAGTTGTTCTTGTTTTTGTTGTGCTTCTTTCTCAATTGTTAATGAACTAGTTGTTTTTTCTTCTACTTGTTCAAATTTAGGAAAATTTTCGTCGCCGTGTTTGATACGCCCAATATTATTAGCAATACGATATACATCTGAAACCCAATTGTCACGTCGTATATTTTTAACATATTCGGGTTTTACATATTTTTTTTTTTTATTTCATCGTATCCATATTTGGCGATATTTATTGTTTGGTTTGGCTCCTTGATGGCGGTAACACCCTCAGGGGTAAATTTGTTTATGAGATTACTGTAAGTTTTGATGGTGGTGATGGTTTTGATTGTTGTGGTCGTCGTCGTTGTTCTAATTGTTGTTGTTGTACCTGACCATCATAGCAATTTACCCCATCCCTGAACATCATCCATATTGGGTCGTTGCTTCTAATCTGATCAACATTGTGGTGTATGCGATATATCCATTTATACCAGTTATTACGACTTACATGTGTTTTAACATACTCAGGTTTTAAACGTTTACCTCAGTTATCAAAACTTGCCACGGCAAGCGCGGACAATTCACCTAAACTTTTAGATCTTTTTATTAATTTAATACCTGCTTCAGCAAATTTATTAATTATTTCAGTTTTTTCCAGCATTTGTTGCTTTGGTTGTTTTGGTTGTATACTTTACTTTATTTCAGCACGAGCTGCGTCAATACCTTCAAGGATTTCTCGGGTTGGCTGAGCAGCAGCTATTTCGCCTGGAAGTTCTCGTAGAATCTTTTTTGTTTTCTTAGTTCGCTCGGATATTTTCCCGGTTGTTTCAGCGGTTTTCTCTAGCGTGGGAAGAAGACCTTTAGTAGCCTCTGTAACCGGTTTAAATAATTGTTCTGCACCTTCTACAAATTCCACCTGAGACTCCTGATGCGCTTGTAATTGCTGCTTGACAGAATCACGAAGAGGGAGATATTTCCTAATTGCCTCTAGTTTTTCTCCAGCTAGTCTAGCTGAGTGTGGTTCCATCATTGATATAACAATGATTTAATTACAGCAGCAGAGAGGGTGACGACTGCGAATAAGTGTTAGGCGAGTAAATAAATACGCTACAAAAACTCAAAACACGCGCGTCAAAAATAAAATAACAATATGAGCTAACCAAATTAGAGGAATCTCGATCGGTTAGAGGCTTCTGTTTGGAGTTACTGAACTCGTGTTTTGAGTTTTTGTAGGAACCTTTATTTTTCGAACAAATTCGATTGAGCCTAATCTGTTCACCCTCTCTGCTGCTGATTTCATGATGCCTTCTTCAGGTTAATATCAGATCTAGTACAAACCCTACCAATAAAAAGGAGCATGTTATTGTCACTGATATGAAAATTTAACATATATTGGTTTGCAAGTACAAATGAATGGTCTGATGATAAAACTGTGTCAGAAATTTGTACAGCATGTACATTCAGTATCACAACAGCCTTTTCAGAAATTTGTAAAACATAACGATATGCATCCAGTATCACTAGAAGTCTTTCCTGATCTATACTCGCCAGTCCACCCGTTTATGCTATGATGGACCCTCATTAATTGCGTTAAATGGTCACTCCTTGGCTCTCCACACTACATTGTGCACTAGACTAAACGATCTGGGACTACATTCATCATTCCATAACTGTAAACGGAAGCGAAAAAAGAAGCGTTCTTTCAAAGCTGGCCGGCGTAGAACAGGAAGAAGAATTCCAGTTATCTCCCTTTTGCCCTTTCCGGCGCAGAAATTTACAAATTCGGCCGTTATTTTAGACAACCTAATCCAAATTCCAATTAAATCGTCAACCTTTGTGTCAGCTATCGAAGAGATACCACTGCGCATCGCATTATTCAATGCCCAATCAGTAGGACCATCGGAAAAGCGCACAGAAATAGTTAATTTTATCAACGATCAGAATATCGACGTCTTTTTCCTGACAGAAACATGGCTAAAAACATCAGGCGATGAACCCAAGTGCGTGGATCTAACACCCACCGGTTACTCCATCAAGTCGTTCCCCCGCCACTCTCGCGGAGGTGGAATTGCTGTCATCGCAAAGACCTCCATGATCAACCGTCTTAACTACACAACAACTTTCAATTTCGACCACACATCGTTTGAACTAGTCCAAACTACACTCACACTGGAACAAAGGTCAGTCCATTTTTTCTGCCTCTACCGCCCTCCTCCTAGTAGAAAAAAAACAAGCTGACAGAATCTCTCTTTTTGGAGCAGTTTCCGAATCTCCTGGAGTATGGAAATTCGATGGGTGGCAACCTGATTATTTTTGGAGATTTCAACTTTCACTTTGACTGTCCTGGAAACCCATGCACATCGAAACTCCTAGATTCCATTCACGTTTTCAACCTCAAACAGTCAGTTAGCCAACCCACCCATAAACATGGTCACATTTTAGACTGGATTCTTTACAGACCTGATGATAATATTCTTCAGTCCTCCCTGGTGTCCCACGAACTTTCATCAGATCACCTCTGCATTATATGCCATCTTGACGTATCAGTCCCTAACCCTCCACCTTTATTCGCTACTAAGAGAAACCTCCGTATGATAAACGGAACCAAACTAATGCATGACATCCAAGCAAACCTAACAACTAGCTTACCCACTACAGCAGAACAACTTGATAACTGCCTGCGTTCATTGCTCGACAAACATGCCCCAGCAACCAAGTGCAGAGTAGCAATTCAGAAGTGTTCTCGTGGTATAGCAGTGTTAGGGACCAGCTTCGCACTGCTAAAAGAGACCGCCGTAAAGCTGAGAGGCTTTGGCTTTCCACCAGACTCACTATTCATAAGCAGATCTATGATGCAGCTAAGAAGAATGTCACAAACATAGTCCATGCAGCTAAATCAGCCCACTACAGTACTAAAATCATGGAAAGTTCCAGCTGCAAAGAGCTATTTGAGATTACTAACAAGCTGATGTCAAGGAACAAATGTACACCACTTCCAGCTACCTTCTCTCTAGTCGACCTTCCGGACCTGTTTGCAAATTTCTTCCGTGACAAAGTACAAGCCATCAGAGATAAACTTGACAACACAATTTCAGTTGACTCGTCGTCACCATACAGTTGCGATACAGAATTTCAGCGGTAACCGTTAGCAGCATTTGAACCTGTCTCTATGGATTTAGTACGTACAATCGTGATGAAGAGTGCACCAAAGTCATGTGAACTGGATCTGATTCTGACGTCACTGCTTCTAGAGTGCTTGGATCCAATACTGCCTTCACTAACTGATGTTATTAATACCTCTCTCTCAACTGGGGAATTCCCATCATTTTACAAAACTGCCATTGTAAAGCCTCTGCTGAAGAAACCAACACTCAACCATAATGATTTAAAGAACTACCGCCCAGTTTCTAATCTGCCATTCATGTCAAAAATCTTAGAAAAAGTTGTTCTATCCCAACTTGTATCTCATCTGAATTCAAACAGTCTTTTTAGCAATGTGCAGTCTGCATATCGCCCTTACCACAGTACTGAAACTACTCTTCTGAAAGTAGTCAGTGACCTTCTCTCTGCTTTGGATAGCGGAAAGATTACAGTCCTCACTCTCCTTGACTTGTCTGCAGCATTTGACACTATAGACCATGATATATTGCTTCACCGTCTCCAGCATGTATTTGGCATTCATGATACGGCCTTACTATGGTTCAAGTCCTACTTGGTCAACAGGACACAAATTGTGTCCGCAAATGGAAAACACTCCAGCCCAGTTGATCTATGCTGTGGTGTTCCACAGGGGTCTGTTCTTGGACCTGTTCTCTTCATTCTATACACTCAGCCACTCTCAAGTATCATAGATCATCATCCAGTGTCTCACCAATTGTATGCTGATGACACCCAAATATACAAATCTAGCCATCCAGATGAAGCTGAAGATACCATCCAAGGCGTAGAGAGGTGCATTTCCGATGTGAAATCATGGATGACATGTAACAAGCTGCAGATGAATGATGATAAAACTGAAGCCATCCTGATTACAACACAAAGACTTTCTCATTCACAGCCTTTACCTCAGACAATAAATATCAGCAACA
>JAECUM010025483.1:0-70948 GCA_016617855.1 Megalonaias nervosa
CCTTAAAAAATCCTGACCCACCCACCCTCCGCAAAAGAACCCGACCCCCCTGCAAAAAATCCTGCGGTTGCCCATGTCCGGAAGGTCGACCGGGTATAAGGTCAGTGGAAGTGGTGTAGATTTATTCCTTGACATTAGCTTGTTCATAATCTCGAAGAGCTCTTTGCGGTTGGAACTTTCAGTGATTTTAGTGCTGTGGTAGGCTAATTTTGCTGCATGAGCTATGTTTGTGACATTCTTCTTATAGCTTCGTAGATTTGCTTATGAACAGTGAGGCTGTTGGAAAGCCGCATCATTTCTGCCTTACGGCGTTCTCTTATTGCGAAGTGTAAAGCTGGTCCCTAAGCAGCAGGGAGGGTGAACCCTACAAAATTTTCCAGGATTTGTTTGCAAAATCGACGGTTCCCACACAGCTGAAACTTACGTCAATGACGACGAAGACAATTTTTCTAACCGCGATATTTCGATCAACGTTGAAACAAAAATTAAATCGCGCAGTTAACTCATGTTAATTTATTGTTGACGTAACTACAGCGACGCGTGCGTTCCGTTTGCGTGTTGCCCGCCGCTTTTTGTCGTTCACCCTCCCTGCTGCTGTAATTAACCGAATATTTTATCAAGACCAATACGATATCTTGATCGGGGTTCATGTAAATTTATTGTGATAAAACCATACGGGATAGCTTACGCACGTGAAAAGAAATTTTTAAATTTAATTATATCCATCTCTCCCGAACACTAGGTTTGATGAATGTTTAGCAGCGTATGCGTATCAACACCGCTAAACACAACTAAAATATTACAGTTATCTCTAATTACTTTAGGTACTTGTGTATAACGCGGAGTAATATAAATCACATCTGTGTTCTTGTGTCTACCTCTGGAAAATATTCTGGCAGGATTTGATTGTTTATCTAACATCACATCGTCGTACACTACTAAATTATTAATTTGTCCATCAACGTCGTCTACGGATGGAGCTTCATCAATATCAGGAATAAAATCAATAACATCGTCGTCTTG
Organism: Megalonaias nervosa; assembly: GCA_016617855.1. Taxonomy (NCBI): domain Eukaryota; kingdom Metazoa; phylum Mollusca; class Bivalvia; order Unionida; family Unionidae; genus Megalonaias; species Megalonaias nervosa. Next base: position 1,024 of record JAECUM010025483.1, read on the forward strand.
ATTCACGTCAATAGATTTTGCATTTTCATTAAAATCTTTAAGTACTTCATAACATCGTTGATCATCTACGGATGGTGCCACCAGATATAATTTATTCCATTTTAACCATCGCATTATCAAATTAAGTAATAATTGTGCTTTACCTGATCCAGATGGACCAATTATTATCATCCTGATAGAATTCGGTAGCGCTGAATGGTGTTTGACTGGCTCTTGGTTTCGTGTCGATGAAAAGTCAGTTATATCCATATAAATAACATATGAATTTATATTGTGTTAGATGCAGAGCAGTTACTCCCACTACTGGATTAACAACAATAATTACAAAAGATAACAAACACGCACGTACAGGTAAATGTGTAAAATGTGGTACGAACAAATATAGATTTATTTCTTCTGATGACTCTGATTCTATCAGGAAAGGTGGAGATATCGCCGCTTCATTGGGAAAATTACCAGGAACTCCATGGGCTAAATACCCTGGTGAAAAATATCTACCCGGGTACAATTATTGTGGTCCTGGAACCCGACTTGATATTCGACTTAACGAACAAGACCAACCAAAATCTAGAGAGTATCCAGTAAATGCGATTGATCAAGCGTCCTATATTCATGACATCGCGTACAAAAATCCAAATTTACAACGACACCTCGCAAATGTGAAGATAATTCATGCATTAAATTTTATAAAGAATAAATCTCTCAAAGAAAAACTTGCCAGGTTTTTAATAAAGTCTGCGATGAAGGTTCAATTAATGTTAGAAACTGGTAATTAATACAATATGGAATCTATTTATTACAGTCCAAGCGGATACTGGAAAGGTAAAGCAGCAATTGGTAAACTTGCTAATGCGGCAAAAGTTTCACGTTCTGTTGCTGCAACTTGGTTAGCACGACAGGCAATATGGCAAATCTACCTGCGTCCACCTAAAAAAATTCAGTACTCGTATTTTGATGTCAGCGTTCCTAATGACGTTCATCAAGCAGATATTTTATTTTTACCGCACGATACCATTAAAATCAAGAAAAATCAATCACGCACATACAAGTACGCGTTAACCGTCGTTGAGGTTGCAAGTAGTATAAAGAAGCAGAGCCGTTATCAACTAAAACAACAACTGAAGTTGCATCTGCGTTTGAACGAATTTATCAGCGTGGACCACTGCAATGGCCACAATTACTACAAGTTGATCCTGGTAAAAAAATTTCTCGGCGTAGTATCTTCATTGATGAAGCATCATAACGTTAAAATCAGACAAGGACACACTGCAATTCATCGTCATCAGGCAATTGTTGAACGATTTAATCGAACACTCGTAGAGCGGTTATTTGGATACCAGTATGCGAAGGAAATGATTTATCCCAACAAGAGATCTCGTGAATGGGTTGCAAGATTGCCAAGTGTGATAGCTGCGTTAAATAATGAAATTACTCATACAATTGCCATGAAACCCATTAACGCAATTACAAAAAAAACCATATACCAATACAACGACGTGAATTTTCAAAACAACCAGTGTTAGGTAATGAAACTGTAAGATATTTATATGAACCTGGTGAACTTGAAGGAGGTAAAAAAAGAGCAACTGATCCTATCTGGAGTGTGACCACACATAAAATTTTCAGCGTGGTCACATCCACGGGTAAACCTGCAATCTACAGACTGGATTCAACTGCTCCTCAACGTGGATTTGTACGTGAACAATTACAAGTAATTCCTACGGATACACAATTACCGCCTATACACTCACTTTTGTAAATTTCCAGCGCCCCGACGTCGATTACACTCAAGACAAGTCAACATCACATTTTCGCGTGTGTGACCAAAACTACTATTAATTCTATCGATGGTAAATTGTCTTGAATCATTACTTGAGTATTTCCACAACATTTCACAATTACAACTCCCACAATGATTATTCTGTCGTTGTTTTAACGTCATAATAAAATCTGCATCGATATCAAATTCATGGTTATTTCTTTTGTAGAGTTGTTTATAATTACTTATTTTTTTTCCCAATGGCTTTATTATCGGTAACATCGGCGGTACTTCAGTCGTTGAAGATGAATCTTCGTAATTGAGATATTTTTCTGACCCTGGACACAGCAAGAGAAACTAAATTTGACCATTCGATGTAGTAATCGACGTTCCAAACATTTTTATCAGAAATAGTTAATCTCTGCGATGAATGAATTGTCATAGCTTATCCTAACGTCCACGGAGATTTATTCATGTTTAGCGCGCCATCAACTGCATCCACAGAAATTAAAACAATATCATTTAATACTAAATTTTGTTTTACTGGTTCTCCTGATTCCGTCAAAAATCCTGGAATTTCAACATCAATATTTTGTCGTCGTGTATCCGCTGGTTGATAACACAAAGGCACAGGCAAATCTGAAAATTTATTTTTGTGTAACATAAATCTCCATTTGAAGTGCATCACGAACTACCTTCCGACTCGCTACTATCACTTTGTCTGGCCTCTACAAATTTATAAAATCATTCATTGTAATCTCTGGAATAAATTCGCGCATTATTTCACATTGAATTTCATCTGGTTGTAGTCTGATTAACTTTTCAAGCTCTTTTAATTCTGGATCAAGTGATCTATGATCGTCAGCTTTTAACCACTCAAGCGGAGATTGACCAACAAGCGGCGGTGGTTGACCATGGTCACCACACATTATTACAGCGGTATTTTTCGTTAATAACCAATCAAGAAATATTTTTAATATTTCTAATGATACAGTACAAATTTCATCCCAGATAATAATTCTAGGAATATATTTTTCACCCATCCTCGATGGAGTCCATGCATCTCCGCACCATCTAAAAAAACAAACCATAGTAAGTTTGAGATTTTACTCCGCGCTCCTTCATTTCTCTAGCAAGTCTATATGTTGGTGTTAAAACAATTACTGAACAACTACTAAATAATTTAATCACATGAGTCGTTTTACCAGAACCGCCACATCCATTTACGTAGACGGTTTTATATCTAGATGCAGGGATCGTACACAGATGGTACTAATGATTCACAACGATATTATTCTTGTAATGTATTTCCTTGATTTCAACGTTGGCTGATTCAGAATAATCGAGTATATTTTCTTGTTTTATTCTCAATGTACCCCAAGATTCATTGACCCCAAGTAGCGGCTTTAACAAATCCATGTATTTTTTTATCTATGTAAAATGAATCTGTGGCAACTCGGACTGCGGTATTAGGAAATCTATTTATCATCGATAATAAATTTATTGAAACATAAGCGAGCATCGAAGATCTTAAGTGAGTAAATTGTGGTGACTGGCCATCAATATAACTTACAATTGTACCTAATTTAGTTCCGTCCGACAGACAAGCAATATTTCGACTTATAAACGTCCCTTTGTTTGTTGTATCAGCAATTATAAAATCGAGTTCAGCGTCATCTATGATTAATCTTGCGCAGTGTCTTTTATGATCATATGAACCACCTTGAGTAAATTTACCGATTATTTTTCTGCCAAGATCTTTTGCAACTTTATTTTCACAGTAGATCGCATCAGAATTTTCATCGCTTAATTCGTTGTATTTCCTTTGCGGCGGTAACTAAACTTGTTTCTGTGCGCGGTATGATATTATAGCTTCACTTACCATCAGCGACGTTAATATTGCTGCATCAAGCATATATCGTAATAGTACTATTGGTGCCCAATGTTTTTTTCTGAAAAATGTCTTCCAAACCATACATAATTAATCGGATGGAGATTTTGTGCAAACTCAAATGACTCAACGTAGGCAAATCCAGTTAAATCAAAATCAGGTAAAGGTCCATTTATCGCAACTCTAGTCGCCTCATGTGTTGGATGCCCAAATCGCTCGAAATACTTGGAACACTCGCCGTACCCAAGAAAACTTCCGGGGTAACACGCAGCCATATCAACCGAAATAACATCTCTGTGATTGTACTTGGTGTTCCATAGACCGCCGTGTCCGTATTCGATAGAACTGTAGAACTGCGCTGAACGTCAATGAGAAATTCTGATCTTGTAGTTGACCATGAATTCTTCTTTTGAGCAACGTGTGCAGCAACTGATGGAACAATAAAACAGTTACTCAGTAATTGATCGATATTTTCATCGGTCGTATATTTCATTGCAAGATTTTTCATCTCATCATGTAGAGATGCTTCGCGATAAATTTTTCCGTTGGGTTTTACAAACTGGTCATAGTACGATGATTCTGAACTTTGAAATAACCATACAGATACAGGATCGCTCTTACTAATATTTTTAATAAAATCAAATATATAATCGCTGTATACGTTGACTGATCTATCTCGTGGAAATATTGTTACTGCTGGAATCCACGCGTGTGCGTTATGATCAGTAATTGTTATTGTTGCTCCATTTTTTTTCTATTTTTCTGTTTGTATAAGATATCTCCGGTTATCGTTTTTATCATCATTGGAAATCTTTTTTTTTTCTTCTAACTCAGCAACGTCGTTGATAGACGATCCGGTATCTTTAACTGTTTCTGCCCACGCATTTATTTTTTCACATCGTAAATCCGTTAATCCTTTTCCACGCAATGCGTTTGTGAAGTGCTCCATAACTCGCTCAGCTACACAATTTATTTTTGATTCTCTCATCGGCGCAAGATCATCAACGCTGGGTTTATCATTTAACGGATATAATGCATAAACAACTGCGGTTATAGGACACGCTCGCTCATAATACGGTTTATCAATACCAGTCAATGTTCCTGGTCTAGAACTTTTACTTATTGTGACAGTACGCGCTAATTTTAATATTCGTTTATCACGGATAATCCAAATACCATCGTCGTTTCTTGCAATAAATTTTATCAAAATTAAATATCGCCAATCATATAGATATTTAATAATTTCTGCTGCTCGCTTATCGGTCATTCTGTTATTGATTGTACCAACAGTGAATGTTGACCACGTATGAGATGCACCATCGTCAGGAAATTCTTTTTTGGCTTCACGGATACGATCAATTACATCTTTATCTGTCGAAACCAAATCTTGCATCGGAAAACTGAATCGTCCAAGTCTAACACGATCAAATCTGGATTTATATGGTTCAATTGCGGATAACATCCCAATTTCCATATTATAATTAAGACTAATTTTGCATTCAGTTAAAAAATACATATATAAACATATGAATCAATAAAAAAATAAATGTAAATGGCTCATGATCGGTTTTATAACTCCTTGTAAAACAAGTGCGTAAATGAATCTTGTGGATATCACATGCAGAGTGTTAGACGTTGTAGGACAGGTCCCAGTCTGTGTATACAGTGTGGCGTTGGTGTACGAGGAGAACATATCTGTGTGTGGGATGTGGCGGAAAAAAATATCGTGGATAAAAACGATATTACGAAAAAAAAAGATTACAGCACATCGAAATACTGGACTCAACTGCAAGTAATAAAGAACGCTGAAGACTACGTAGCTAAAATTTCGAAAAATAACCATTTAAACAAATAGTTTAGTATATAAATGGAGAAAGAGTTTGTAACTCATCCAACCATCAAGAACTACGAAGCATCGCGAGATGGTACGATTAGACACTGTGGACGAAAAATATCCAGTCGGAAAAGTTAGTAACCATGGTTATCTTATATTTACGTATAATGGTGGAAAAAAAATTATATCTCTGTCATATATTTGTATATGAGTGTTTAATGGTACGATCAAAGATGGTCTTGTGATCGATCATATTGATCGGGATAAAAAAAAAATAATTCGTTAGATAATTTACGAGTTGTCACACAAAGTCAAAACTGTAAATTTGGAAGAAAAGATTATGTTAGACGTGTAAGAGCTACTGTTAAATCCACAATAGCAGACGAAGAAAAAAATATTTCCATCGATGTATGCAGCCGCTAAATATTTTGATACTTGCGCGCGCTCAGTAAAGTACGTTGCGGATTGTATAACTAAATCTGCGTTTTCGAACAAATACAACGAAAAAATAACATTTGTTTATTGTTAAAGTAGTTTTCGATCAATCTCGTTCATATTCATCACTTTCATCTTCATCGTCACTTTCAGGTTTAATCATGGAAAGAACCTCATTGATATATACATCTATTGCTGCTTTCATATATTCGTTACATTCTTATTCATCAGGTATTTTTATACCCGCCATATTTCGTTTATGATCAATTTTTTTTTATAAACTCAAAATTTACGAATGGCTCCAATTTTGTTTTTAATTAAATATCTTTCGGATTTAATTGTATGTTCCAACATATCTTAATTTATCATAGTAATCTTCAAGATATATATATATATATATATATATATATATATATATATATATATATATATATATATATATATATATAAAATTCTATTAAATTTCTTAATCCGTATTCGTCGTTGATGTCAAGTTTATTTTTACTAAAGTAATCGTATTCATCAAGTAACTTATAAACAAGCGTTGTATCATGATGACTGAGATGATAATCTCCGTTTTTTTCGATAAACGATTCATATCTTACTTTCCTATCATCAAAATCTTCAATAAGTTTTTTATATTCGTGGAGTCTTTTCATGTGACGATATTGCGGATCTTTGTTCATTATATAAAATTTGTTTCTTTAGTTAACTTTTGAGAAAAATTTTCATTTAAACAAATATATTTACATATATGGAACAAAATATAATTACACAGATAATTCAGGAAATCAGACGATTACAAGATTTGAAATTACTGACGTTACAAGATGTTAGTACACCAATACCAGAGCGAAAAAAAGAATTTTTATCTTAATCCTGGATATAGCGAACGATTATACCAGGATAATATCCATGCATGGAAAAAATAATTTTAAATGTATATTAGATCAGAAATACTGTTTGATTAAAACCATTGATGGATCATTTAATCATTCATTTAATCCTAAAGATTTTGATAATTTTAAAAAACTCGGTGCGTTAATAAAAAATATTAAGAAGGTTTCAAGCGATGAACACGAAGAAGAAATATTAGCGGATATTAACAGGAAACTCATGGAAAACATTTGCGATGCTACTGATTTATTAACTCTGCAGTAGATTTACCATTTAGCGATGTGTCGATGGCCTCTTCTTCTCGTTTCTTTTTGTCTAGTAATTTTTTATTTTTATTTACCTGTTCACGGACCAATTCTAGTTCTCCTTTGATTTTTTCATTTTCAGATTTATATTCGTCGAATTTTTAATTATTTTATTTTGCTTGTCCACAAGTATACTTGATTGAGCTTTGGCGGTTGCTACTTTATCAAAAGTTTCATTATATTTGTTTTTTTGGTTGTCATTAATATATTTTCGATCCGCTCAATTTCTTTAATAAAGTTTTTACTTGCTTCATCGTAACACTTGAGATCTTCAGGTGTAATAGAACCACCTTTTGCTGGTTTGATTATACCAGCTTTTCCAGCTGGAAATTTTATATTTGCACTATTATCAACCCAAATCGTATACAGACGAGTTAATCCAATTTTATATTCACGCGCTATTTCTTGTGGCGATTTAACACCTCGTAGTTCTATTATTGATTTCTCGTCGGCCGGAGGTAAATGCGTTGATATGTTTGGCATAAAATATTCTAAACAAAAAAAAAAAAAAATATCAGCAAAAATAATCATCGGTAAAGTTCTCGGTAAACATACAAATAAATAAATAAAAAAAAAAATTAAAGATAGTTATCGATAAACATACCAGTAAATATAATCACGAATAAACGTAAAAGTAAAGTTGATCGATGAATAAACATACAAGTAAAGATAGTTAATTCGTCAGAATGCCGTTACGACAGTTATATCCATATTTATCTCGCGATCAACTTTACTTGTATGTTTATCGGTGATTATATTTACTGGTATCTTTACCGATAATTTATTTTTAAGTGTATTACTGAAATTTTTGCTGTAATCGTAGCCGCGACCACAATCGTTGATGATCTTTTAATCGCCGATGGAGGCCGGAGATTGAACAAATAACTATTCTATGAAGGTTGTTGAATCACCACATATATACATATATTATTATGAAAATGTGGTGATTCAACATCACCGATAGAGGCCTCAAATGGTCCAAATAAATGTTCTATCGAAACGCCCAGTGATTGCAAAATAATTTTACGACGTTGTTTTTGGTGACCAAATAACATCCTTATGTTGATCTTTAATCGCTGATAGAGGCTGCAGAATTGTTAAATAAATATTCTATGCAGGTTGCGGAATCGGGACATTCTTTATATATTTTTATATGAAAATGTCCCGATTCCGCATCACGATAGAGGCCTCAGATTGAACAAATAAATATTCAACGGGTTATCAACTACGGATAAATAGGTTTACATATATTATTGCACCGCGAGTATCGAGTAAGTGTCCATCTTGATCAGTAAGGTTAAAATTTATTCTTGATAATAGCGGATTGTGACATCGCAGATAAACAACATTAATTGGTTCTGATACGATTAAATACCCTGGTGGGACTTGCGGTGTAAACGAGTATAAAACGTATCCTTGTTGAGCTTGGTTAGACTTTTCAAGATCTACTTGATAACTACCATCAATGACGTCACATACTACGTTGACTGCGATCGTTGATGTGATATTTACAATACCAGGTGAGATATGACGACCTCCACCGTAGGAATCGTTGTTGTGTCTAAGTATACCTGGCGGTGGGTTTAATCTTTTCCATGGTTCGAGAACCTTTGGAAAATTATCATCGATGAATTTGCTGATTGGTTTTCCCTTATCGAATTCAAGTTCAGGTAAAAGGACATCATCACTCTGTTCACGGATTGATTTTCTATAATGTTTTTCAAATAACAGTTCAAGTTCATGGTAGATTTTTATATTTGCAAATATAACTTCGTTGACGTATTTCAGGTCCAAGAGAACATGCGTTAGATGGTTAATATTTTCGGTAATTTGTTGTTTTATATCTATGTCGTAATATTGTGCTATACTCGTAAACAGATTTGATATATTAGCTTGTGCTGAGATATATTCAGACCTAATTACATTTTTTAATGATTTAATAAAATCTATATTTAATTTCTTTTCTACCGGTCCGGGGAAATAACGCAAATAATCTGACATATCTGGATATATTTTTTATTTCCTACAGCAATTCTATTTTTTGTGTTAAAATGTACCCATGAAACATTTTTTCGATATTTTGGAATTCCTGTAAATGATTGATTCACAGAAAGAAATTCATCTTTGGTTGGCTCTAGTGGACTTCGATAAACAGGCACAACATCAGGCCAACCTAATACAGTTCTAATCGATGATTGATATATATCTACGACTTAATCAGGAGAATATATTTCAATTGTCGCAGATAAAGTTGGTTCATGAACAGTAATGGCTATCTTGGATTCATTGCCTGTTAATTTAATTCTGCGCTGGAATTCATCATTGATCTGTTTGATTTGATAACTGCCCGTGGGAATACTGACTACTTGTCAATCTGGGGTTCCATCGTTGAGATTTTTATTTGCAAATACCAGCGAGTTGTTTGGCTGTAATCCACCAAACGACGCTGATCTGATATTCGGCCAACTGTAATAAACTCGCAATTGTGCTAGTGCTATTTCTTTTGCTGGAATTGCAGTTGGAAAATTCAAGCTGAATTCCGGTTGTGTTGAACTCGCCGATATTATCGTAGTTTTTGGCGGCGTTTTATTAACGACGATCTGTTGTAGTAATTCCTGCGACATTATTTATTAATTGTTAAGTGTAATTGTTTGATCCCCTGAATCTGTCAGGGATTCGTCAAATATTTTATTGTAAGCAGAAATTATTTTTTCATAATCTTCATCGGAAATTGTTACGTTATTGATCTTAAATGATATCAGAGACATCACTGCTATTGCCGCGTGAAGTTTTGATATACAACCGTGCAGTTTTGAATTTATGCACGTTTCTACCTTTTTTGCAATTATATTAAAAATACCAGCAACTGTTGTTGACGAGGAAACGACTATTGTTATAACTGCCGGTGCTGTCATTGTTGCAGCTGATAATATCACACCAGCGCCTGCCACAAGAGCTGATACCGAATAAACAATCACGTCGATTATAGCCGCTCGTGTACGATATTTTTTATTTGTGCTGTGAGCTCATCGATGGTGTTTTTTATTCGCATATACATGTCCCACAATATCTGTTGTCGTCATTTATGAACTTCCATTATATTTATTGTTAAGTAATTAATTGAGGTGTTTCAGCGACAAATTCCAGACACCACCAATATGACGCCTCGGTTAATTCTTTATCAGATGGTTCCTGTATAAATATTTCTTCGGCATCTTTATTTAATATTACAGACGCTGTTCCAGAAAAATTATCGGTTGAATGACGCCATGGATACGTGGTAAATATCCTGAATGTGGCAGAGCTAAACACGGACAGTCTGTACACGCCAGTGACCGTCGCGGTATATCTGATAGTGTATTTTTGCTGTGACCACATTGATGATCCCGATGTTACTGTGTATACAATATTGCTGATATGCGCGTGAGGAATTTTAACAAGATTAGTTTTTTGAACGATATCATGGATTCCACTGATTACATCGTTGAGTCTGGTATTAATATCAGAAAGTTTTACGTCAACAACCGCTGGATTTCCAAAAAAATCATTAATGACTTTGTTTATGTTTCTACGAAAATTTAGAAACGTTTGTACGTGATTAGAAAATTCAGTTCTAAATGTGACGATTCCATCGTTGATTGTCGCCAACGAAGTTATCATTGTGATGTTGTTATCATCGACGTATTTTTTGTTTTGTTGTAGCGTCCAAATCACAAATAGGTTCTCCAACGTTGGTAATTTTATTGTTGTTCATGTTGAGGATACCAGTCATTGTGTCGCCGGTTTTTAGTAATCGTTTTTCTATATTATCTCGGATTAATAATATATGATCACTAGGAGCAAATTTACCATATCGATCATATATAGGTATAACACCTTCTCGCGCTCCTTTAAAACGAACGATAATATCGTTGATTGAAATATTACTAGTCATGAATTTTCCTTCACGATTTTGAAATAATACAAGTTCGTTTGGATCAACATTTGTAAGATTTAAGAGATCAGATAATTCATCATTTATCTGTTTTGTTATTTGCTTGAGTAAATCTTCACCTGGTGTTTGTTGGGTTTTAGTTTTAGTTGATCTTCCGTAAATATCTACCATTATACGATTAACGATTATTTAAAACAGAACTAGTGTACGCGTGTACAGTTTTATAAGGTGGTGCTGACGACGCTGAAATCGCGTCGAGCACAGCGAGTACTTCACGGCCACATATTGGCGGATCAGTTATTGTTTGTGTTGGTAGCGTTGAATACCAAACTGGTGTGGTTATTTTATTAACATATTTTAAAAATTCTTTTGGTGGCGCCAGTCCGTACGAATCGAAATAAACAATTCCACGTGGATCACTCGCGTATGCAACCCAATGAGTACCTGGACCAGAATTCGCATCAAGATTTATAATACCAGTTTCAACACTGTTTGGTTTGTGCGGTAATTGATCGCGCATAAAAACACCTCTAAAGTTTCTGATGTTTAATTGCGCAGCAGCATTAAGTAAATCAAAATTGGACATGGGGAGAATCAACGAAGTGTTGGTAGTCTTAAACCAGCTCCGTATCGAGTTGTCCCTGGTAGTCTCAGACCCTTTCCTTTTTGATTTCTTGTTCTGTTGATTTTTTTAGCTCCATTCCAGCAGCAGTTCCAACTACACCTAACGCAGCTGCTTTTGCAACAGCTGGAGCTGCAGCAGCTATTATTCCTGGAATTGCTGCAAGAAGTGGAAATATACCTCCTGTCTTAACCATGTCGCTAATGGCACTCGCAGAAAGATTAAGTCGTACGCCGGTCTTTGAATGTTTGGCTTCATTGAAATGTTTAAGTTGACGTTCAGACAGTGATAGTTTATTTGAACCACCTTGGATTTGTTCTTGTTTTAGTGAAATTTTTACTCCACATTTATTTTTTTATGCTGATTGTAGCTTTTTAGTCTGACCAGGAGTCAGACTAACACTAACATGATGATATGACATTTATAATTTATATCTTGATTTAAATCAGAATATCATTACATGTTTTCAACTGGGGCATCAATGGCACTCATTCGTCCACCAGTACCTTCAAGTAACATTGTTTTATCGCTGAGTATAACAGCGATTGCTCTGTAACTGGCAATTACTCCTATTGTCACACGAGCTCGAAAGTGTATATCAACGACAGATTGTCTAAATAAATCCAAGTGTTCCAACGAAAAGTAATAGATTGGACATCGCTTTGTAAAATCAAACTGAGATACTTGTAATCCCGTATCAACATTTTTATCACGTCCCATAAATGTCATTAAACAATGATACGCACGTGCCACATGATTTTGATTAAAATTTAACAAAATATCCTCAGATAGCTCTTGATGTCCATTTATCCTCAAAGAAACCTCACTAACACCAAGCTGATCAAATATCATTACGCTGTGTTCTTGTGAGTTTATTCGTTCAATATTTTGGAGAGCAATAAATATATATCTGGGTGCGGAGACACTTTGCTGTGATGCTATATGCCATGTATATAAACCATCAACGTTGCTTTGAATACTATCCGTGGTCATTGTTAACCGCGACAATGTCGATTTACCGCCTTGATTCATGAAGGAGAGTAACCGTTGTTCTTCAGCGATCGATGAGTCATTACTGGCATCCACAGTGAAAGTTTTGCCAGAATTACTTTACCAGCATCACCACCAGGTCGCCATATTGCATCATCGTCCGTGGCCTTTCGTACGAGTATAACTGTATGCTTGGTTCCAAAAATAACCTTTCTAACATTTCTACAAAATCCAAAGATATGTGTCAGTGGAATCGCGCATGAAAATCTTCTACGACCACCTTCCAACATTGATCGACGTGCAGCGAATCCCAAATTGTAACTGTCATTTATTGATATTATTGCATCAGTCTGTGCGTCTCCTGCGGCATTTCTTACCCTACCTGTAGTTATACTACTGCTTTCTGGGTGATCGGTTGCGTCTTTTGAAAACATCATAGACGGACCAGCCGATCTTGAATAATCATCATTGTATCTTGCGAGGCCAAGTATAGTTATGGCAACGTCGACGTCTTTTTGAATTGACTCAATATTTCTTCCGTCAATCATATATGTAGCGCTATCAAATAACGCCATAATACCATTATTGACAAAACCAACTTTAAAATTAGCTCCGTATTCAGTATTGTCTATTTTCAGAATTTCACCTTCTACTTCAATAAATGCTTCAGCGGGTAAGAAATATCTGCTTGTATCCTGAACTTGTAATTCAATTCGCCCACGCTGATTTGGTTCACGTGCATCATACGAATAATATTGATAATCACGTACAGATTCATCTCTAAGTACTGGTGCATCCATGTCGAATGCTGGATCAGATACGCGTTTAAATATATTTATTATATCTATTATCGTCTAATACGAAGGCCACTTCCTGCTACTAAACTTGAGATTATATTTTTTTCTTTATCAGTATCGTTGGTGCTAGCAGTTAACTCTGCTAGTTTTTTATTTGCAGCTTGATTTATTATTTTACTAACACTCGCAGGCATCGCCGTAGTACTAGGTAATTTTACTGGCTGAGGTTTTCATCGTATTAATCGTGATAGTCTATCTTTGATCGCCAAAAACGCTTTGCCGGCAACATCATCAACAGCACTAATACCTTTATCACGAATAACATCAATAGCTTTCATTGATAGTTGTTTTACAATCGGTATTGCCTTTGGGGCTATTCTAGTAAATAAACCCTGAACAACATCACCAATTCCATCACCGTAAGTCATTTTCTATATTGGTAATCGCGAATTTATCACTCTGACTACGGTTGGAACACGTTGAGCATTATATATGATCATCTTATTTTCTTACTACTGATCTACTTAATCACTGTGGTAATAATCGTCGACGATTTCATCGATGAGAGCCCGGTAAACATTTATATTCATAATACCGCCTGTAAATAATTCTTGACAAATAGCAGCTGCTTCATTAATGATTTCTGGGGAATTATTACCAGCTCGTTTTCCTCCAATGAGGATTTCTAATCGATCAACATCGGCAAGGACGTTATCGGGACATGGAGTAATAAGACCACTTCCCCTGGTACCTGTACCAATGCCACTTCCAGTTGCACCAGGAGCGTCTTGCCATTCTTTTTTCTCACTTGTTATTGGACTAGTTATTTTTTGTTGTTGCAAAAGACATCTTTTTATCTCATCGTTCAACTCCATATATTTTGGATCGTCATTTCTGACCTGATCAACTCCGTAGTATATACGATATATCCATTTGTTCCAGTCATCACGGCTTATAAAACGACCACGGTACTCTGGTTTCAGAAGTTGTTCTTTATTATTATAACTTTTCGCGGTACTCACAGCTAAATGTTTTATGTTTCTGGCTCTCCTAGTATCATTAATACTTTCTATGGTAAATTTATCAATCAGCGCAACTCTAGCTTTTGCTTGTTTTGGTGTAGGATCCTTTGTATCACCTTCAGCACGAGCTTGGTCAATATCTTCAAGTATTTCTTGTACGTCTTGTAATTGTGGCGGAGCCGCAGCTATTTCGGCCGTAAGCTCTCTTAGAATCTTGTTTGTTTTCTTAGTTCGCTCTGCTATTTTTCCAGTTGCTTCAGCGGTTTTCTCCAACGCGGGAAGAAGATCTTTAGTAGTCTTTGTAATAGGTTTAAACAATTCTTCAGCACCTTCTGCAAATCCTTCTTTAAATTCCTGACGAGCTTGTAGTTGTTGCTTGACAGAATCACGAATGGGTAGATATTTTTTGATTACCTCTAGTCGTTCTCGAGCTAATCTAGCTGAGTGAGCTTCACCAATCATTATTGATGTAATAGTTATTTAATTACAGTAGTAGCTACACAAAAATACAGATGTGATTTATATTACTCAGCGTTATACACAAACACCTAAAGTAATTAGAGATAAGTGTAATATTTTAGTTGTGTTTAGCGGTGTTGATACGCATACGTTACGAAACATTCATCAAATCTGGTGTTAGGGAGACATGGATATAATTAAATTTAAAAATTTCTTTTGACGTGCACCAGCTACCCCGTATGGTTTTATCACAATAAATGTACATGAATTCCGATCAAGATATTGTATTGGTCTTGATAAAATATTCGGTTAATTACTGCAGCAGGGAGGGTGAACGACACAAAGCGGCTGGCAACACGCAAACGGCACGCACGCGTCGCTGTAGTAACGTCAACGATAAATTAACATGAGCTAACTGCGCGATTTAAGTTTTGTTTCAACGTTGATCGAAATAACGCGGTTAGAAAAACTGTCTTCGTCGTCGTTGACGTAATTTTCAGCCATGTGGGCATCGTCGATTTTGCAAACAAATCCGGAAAAAATTGGTAGGGTTCACCCTCCCTGCTGCTCCCTAACACTACTATACGATGGAGAACATGTTTGAACTAATACTTTGCATTTGTTTCCTGGACCATGTTTTAATCACCCATGCGACAGAGAAATCTAGCTGTTTTGCTAAACTTACTTTTTCTTATCTCAGTCAGGTCGTCAGCAATGGCATCCACGCGCTAGGAACTACTTTTAAATGAAGAAACCTTTGTTGTCTTCTACTGTGTCTGATGGAGTTGTTATAAAATCAACAGAAACAAAAATAAATTCACTTATAAGCAGTGGCGTCACTAGGGGGTGCGGGGGTGGGTGCGGAGCACCGGGTGACACCATCAGAGGGGATGACACCAAAATGACTGTCTATAAAAAAAGATTAATTTTTGTGCGGGAAGGAGGTCCATAGGGGTGACACCACGAGTTACCGCACATGACTGTCTGTAGAATTTTTGAATTTTGTGCAGGACGGAGGTCCGTAGGGGTGACACCACGAGTTAGCGCACATGGCTGTCTGTACAATTTCTGAATTTTTGTGCAGGAAGGAGGTCCTTGGGGGTGACACCATGAGTTACCGCACTGGGTGACACCAACCCTAGTGACGCCACTGCCTATAAGCAACTTAAGGTCTCTCCAACTTTGATAGCACACCATACAAAACATTTGAGAGAGACAGACACACACACGCACACGAAGTCGAGCTATTTGGTAATAAGCTAGAAACTATAGTTCAGCACTGGGAATTTTATCCTATCTGTAACTCACTACATTTTCAGGGCAGCGTCATTAAATGTAACTAAAAGTATAAAAGTACCTAATTTGTTGTAAATACTTCGTGTGAAACGAATTAGGTACTTTGAGCTACCTTTAATGACTCTGATCTGAAATGTTATTGAGTCGCAATGCTGTCTGGAACGAACTATAACAGAAAACACTGTTCCAAACACACCGACTATACGCATCACTAGCTACAAAAATCCAAACTCTCGCAAGAGCTACCACAAAGACAACAAAAACCAGAAATGTGTGTTATGTCAGATCTGCGTTCTTCAAACTTTGTCAAACACCCCCATCCAGCCCCAGTTGAATCAAACATCGTAAACAAATGAAAAGTGCTGCACTTACCAGTCAGAATGGTTCATTCATCAGTCCACACGCTTTTCCACAAGATTTCCATTCAGCGTATCATTGCACAAGTAAATAGCAACACCTGCCATATTTCCAAGACAGAACATAAATTACAAGAAAATCATGAATTAGAAATCTCCTCCTTCACTACACACTTCGTTAGAATTGTATTGTATCGTACCGTTGCCTAACACAGTACTTTTTCTAAATTAGAACTGAAAAGTTATCCGTATAAATGATATTAATTACTTCTTGTTATTTTTATATGACATCCATCGCTTGAATGAGATAATACCGTAATAATATCAAATGATTTTATGCATCTGTTTTCTCAAGCGCAGAACTTGTGTGCTTGAGTCGACTGGTCACCTCAGTGCCCTCATAAATATATTCGTCTTAATGCGCGTTTACAAATACAAACACGTGGCTCGAGACACTTGTGATGCAATACGCGCGACACGTAACAATTATAAGTTTTTCTCTTGACCTTTTTTGTTTCTTTTCTACGAGAAGCATATATAGCTAGATTCTGCTTAGATAATTATTCAGATATTCATAAAAGAGTACAAAACCTTATGACTTTTATATAGAGTGAGAGGCATTACTAGTACCTGCTGAACACTGCCTTTTGAATCTGCTAACTATATTCAAAATTGCAGTGTTATTTTAATTTAAGGGGGAAAAAATGGGCGAGAAAAATAATTTATGTCGATGTTTGTACGAAGACAAGGAAATCCCAGTCACGGGTTTACAGTTTTTGTCTCCCCCTCGGCAGAGAATCGTGGGGAGACAAATAATATAACCCCTTGACAGGGATTTCCATGTATCGGTGCAAACTGCAACATAGGTTCTCTTAGGCAGTAAACGAAAGCACTTATCAAATTGTACTCCAATTTAACGAAGCCGTTACGTTTCTTCCAATGTCGTGCATTAGTTGAGTTCCATTTATCATAATGAAATTTTCTCATTTTAGTAAACAGATGATGGAGGGTTAGGGACTGATATATGGAGAATGGCGTATGATGCAGAGGTTATCTGATGCAAGTTCGTGGGACACCAATAAAGACTAGAAAATTATCATCAGGTCCAAGAAGAATCCAATCTAACATATGGCCATGTTTATGGGAGGGTTTGCTAACTGACGCTTTGAGGTTGAAAATGTAAATAGAATCTAGGAGTTTTGATGTGTATGGGGTTTCAGGACAGTCAAAGTGAAAGTTAAAGTCTCCAAGAATAATCGGGTTGCCACCAATCGAATTTCCATGCTCCAGGAGACTAAGAAACTGCTCCAAAAAAGAGAAATTCGGTCGACTGTTGTTTGTTTTTTTTCCACCAGGAGGAGGGGGGAGGAGAAAGAAATAATGGACTGACCTTTGCTCCATCGTGAGTGAGGTTTAGATAAGTTCAAACGATGTATGGTCAAAAGTTAAAGTTGTAATGTGGTTAAGACAATTATGGAATTCTTTGGGATGACCGCAATTCCACCGCCGCAGAGCAATGCCACCAATACATGTATCGTATGAATTTACACTCCACCCCCAGCAAGCCCCTCCCCAAACAAAACAACAGTATGCAATATATTGTGGTAACATACGCAGGACGTGGCCAGGGCCGTAGAGAGCGATCACGGGCCCTGCGGTAAGAAACACCCGGGCCTCTCCTAGTTCTTGTTCAAACAAAATTTTCCTTTTATAAAATTAAAAAGTACTGTTCGGCCCAGACCCCCTTACATGCCCGGGCCCCGGGGAGATATTCCCGGTTGCCCCCCCCCCCCATTGTCGGCACAGGACGTGGCGTAGAAAGGATCTGAGCACTTTTTTAAAATGACAAAAATAAAAAACTAACAAAATAAAAATACGCTTTACATCTATAGGTTGTGTTATGGTGCACCAAACATCACAAGTTCCGGAGTTTATTGTTGTTGTTTTTTCTGGGTTTTTTTATTTATTTTTTTTTTTATTTTTTATTTTTTTATTTCATTATTTATAAGCCACTTATTTAGCGACTATGGCGCAGATTGATGATACACCCAATATTTCCAACATTGCACATAACGTTGTCAGGACTAAGACACATTGGCGTCTGATTTGTGTGAAAAGGCGATTAGCAAATCTAAGAAAATATTGAAAGCTTTTAACATTAAATATTTACATTTACGTCCATCTCTTCGCAAGAGTATAAATGCAAGAAATATTCAGTGGGATGTAGCACTAAAGAATATCAAGATGATTTATTCCCATGTTTACTGGATTTTCTGGAAAATTTGCTGAGCACCCTATAAAAAAATACTTTAGATGATAAAATTAAAATTTTTGTTTATATCGGCACGTATGCGCAGAAGTGTTACTTGATTTGAGCCATAAAAGCATTCAGATGAATGATACTTTTAAAGACAGGAGACGTACTCTAATTTGAATACCATAATGGTAAATACTGAAATTTTCAAGCTTTTATTTTGTTTCTATACATGAAAGTAGTATGTAGGTTAATCAAATGAATGAAAAAGTGCTGTGATTTTTTTCCCACGCATGGTGGACTATAAAAGGACAAGTTTACGCTATGAAACAAATCTCAGTTGATCTTTAGGTACAAAACTTTATCACCTGAAAACCTGCTGAAAAGAGAAACAGGGGCTTTGTTGTTTATTATATGAGAGAGAGAGAGAGAGAGAGAGAGAGAGAGAGAGAGAGAGTAAACCACATTCCTCAACCAGCATTTGTTAAAATGTATACATTTTTTTAAGGTCATAAAGACGCTCAACCGGGCCGCTATCTTTTACTGTAGGTGTATATCGGGATAGAGACTTGTTCTTAATGAGGCGTCTCGGAACGTCTTGGATATTTTATATCTGAAAAGGACAAATTTATGAATTAAAAGAAACTTTAACCAGACTAAAACTTTATTTCACTGCTATAGCTGTTTAGTTGAGGCATTCAAATAAATTTTCCAATGCAGTTTTTCTGTTGACTTTCCCTATGAAAAGTGGAGTCTGTCCTGATCGGATGACATCAGCCCGTCATTGGGTCGATGAGAAGAATATGAAATGTGGTATTTATAAAAGCGATCTATTATGTACGACTTTTCGTCTACAATGGCGAAGTAAATAAATATATCGAAGTTTGGTAGACATCATCAGATGTTTCATTCAATGGGTAAGTTCAACTGTGCTAACTCATCGAACTTTGTGCGGCAAACACTCCCTCCCTCTCTTTCACACACACACACACACACACACACACACTTAAATAAACATTGCACATATTTAGGATTATGTTTGCTCATCGTTGCATGCGTAATGTTAGAAAAGACATACTGTGACTTATATACACGCACAACTTACTTATTTGTAACAAACTTTCATGGAATTTCTGTTTGACTGTTTGAAGAATATTTCATTCTGTGTTGTTTGTTTTTTTTTTTGTTTTTGTTTTTTTTTTGTTTTTTTTGTTTTAACAATGAGTTGTCATAATACTCATTTTTTTATATTGAGAAATATGCTCTTTTCATTAGATAATTTTGTTTTCGAAAATGTTTTATCCAGTAATGATGTCAGCTTTGTAAATTTGCGTTATTTTCTGGAATTTTGTGAAGAAAGCCGAAATACACGAATGAACTTCACTCCGCTCATTTAGACGAAAGGTAAATTTATTTATTTATTTATTTTCTTAGTGGCAGTGTCTCGATCGGATAAAATATTTATCACTGTAGGTCCGTAAAATCCAAGAATTTTCTAATCTTTAAAGTTTTGGGGTGAAATCGAAAACCAAACTTGATCTGGGGAAAGATAACTTAGGTTATTGGCCACCGAGACTGTCTACTCCTACTTTTGACCAGGATACAGCCTGGGCCTTCCGTGAGATTCATGAAAAGTGGAATGTGGCTATTGTATGGCAGATTTAAATACAATAATGATATCGCTCTTTTAGAGATTGTTGATGGCGTTTCTCGTTTCATTTAAGTTTATTTAACATAACATGGGCACACTAATTAAATTATACTCCAGATACGTTGATGATTGAAAAACAACATGGAGTTTACAATAGGTTTTGTTCTTTGCTAGGAGTGATCATAATTCCAATCCAAAAACGTATTTAACTGACACGAGAAATAGTCTGCTGCCCTCCTTCGGTAAGGATTTAATTTCTTTGAGCAATGTAGACATTTGTACATGGTTTCTCTGTTCATAGAGTAACTTCTTTTATCCGAAGGTTTTTAAGTCCGAAATATTTTTATATACGAGCCATATTTTCTGAACACTTTAGCCCAAAGTTTCATTGTCCCGAAGGTTCGCAAGTTAGAAGAATATAGGGGTCAGTAGTTCGAAAGTTCATTGAGCCGCAAGTCTGAAGTCACGTGATCAACACTAGTCGCTGATGAAGGCAGTGCGTTATTTCCGAAAACTTCTAACTCTTTGAGATATTTATGCTCTGAGTATGGGAAATTACTAATGTTCTTGAAAGGAAATGTTCAAAGATGTTCACAACTTTGAAGGTTTGTTAATCCAAAGGATTTTTACAGAAGGGGTCCATTGGTACCAAGGGTCATTAGTTCGAAAATATTTATCAAATGGATTCACAAGTTCGAAGGTTCTTTGTTCCGAACATTCGATGTTTCAGATATAATTCTTTATGTCCGGTCATGCGCACCTTCGGAGCAATTAACCCTTAGTCTATTGAACCCTTCTTTCCGACCCAAAAATTTTCGGATTAGCGCATCTGCGGACCACTGTTCTACCTTAGAGTCATTGAACCCCTGTTTCGGACTGATAACCCTTCGAATCACCCAAACTTCGAAAAGATTAACCTTTCTTTTGTACCATAGAACCTTCGGACCAATAAACTTTCCGACTATGTAAATGTACCCGTGGCAGACGTCACAATATACCGATAAAGTCACCATGAAGCGTACATGAACGTCTTATTGATAATTTCTATGTACGGGCTACAACATGCTTGACGCCCGGTTCCGGTAGGTGCGAACATTTGGTTTACTCAGGTCTTATCTTGTCTTACAAAGTGTCTAATTTCGTCATCATAGAATTTTTCAAAATGAATTTTGGAAAATGTTGGGAATACATTTCAACATGTTTTTGGTTATAAATATTTAGTTTTAAAACAAAAATAGCAGGCTAGAAGGATTTTCTTCGCTATCATAGACAAAGACCTAAAACGATAAAAACTGAGTTAATTACCTACTCGAATGAGTCAGGGGTTTTTCATTGGATATAATGACTGATGACATCAATGTGAAATTATCAATCCTGTCTCGTTATTTATAGCTCTTGTTTAATTGGATTTCAGTCTGTAATAATAACTAAAAGATAAGATACAATCAACGTACTTGTGTATTGATGCGCAAAGAAGATGTACTAAAATGTCTTATGTAGTCCGATAAATCAGCCCCCCCCCCCAGTCTGTGTTGATACTGATCGATAATGTGTTAGTCCATCAGTATCAACACAGATTTAGAGGTCTGATTTGTCGGATTATGTCTTGTATTGTGGGTTTAACGTTATTTTTTAACGCATGATAGGCTCTACATGGCGGATAGTATCTTTGGTAGCTACTGGCAAGCTTTTTCACATATCCATGTTGGCCGTTACTACCGGATTACGGGACCCATCTGCAGGAATGTAGTCATCAAGGCCAGCAAACTGGCCGAGGAAGCATCACATGGGATTTGACGGAAGAGAGGGGAGCGATGTAAAATCTAATCGTTTCTGGGCTGAGTCTGATCAACTCAGTCGGCGCATCCCTGGAGAGCGTTGTGGGTCAGGAAAGGGTAATACTATGCATACATGAAGATGTTGGACTCTCTGAAAGAGATTCAGTAGTAGTCATTCTGATACTTACGAAATTGGTATGAATCAATTAAATACCTGCACATTTAATTTTGAATATTATTACTGCAGCTTGTTCATGAAAAAAAAAAAAAAAAATGAAATCATTTGGTTTTAAGTGAATGCAACTATCATTGCGTTGCTGTCAGTGAAGAAGCTATCATCCATTCGTTGTGACGTCATTAAGTTATTATGACGTAATAACCACGGAATTGAGGGCAGTTCAATATAACCAATATTTACATCGGATTTTTTCTTGCATGCGATCGAAAAGGTTGAGGATGTTCCTATTGGAATGCCTTTATTAGCCACGTCGTTTTGTTTACAATCCAGCCTCTCAAAACAAATGCCGGATGACCTATTACAAGAACTTCAACGAAAGTTCTTGAAGATGCTTTAGACAGCACACAATTTATTAAGATTTGATACCCCCGAAGTTCATTGATGCAATCCCATTGGCCTGGTTCCGGTCCGTTTCCAAAATACGGCAGGGGGCCCAGTCTCTAATTCCGAAGGTGATAACCAGTGAAAGCTATTTATTTTTGACGAATACATTTTTTTCAAAGAACGCACCTATTAAGTTAATTTTGAACTTATTAAATACTTCTCTTACTGAAATTGAATTTATGTCGAAAATAGAAACTTAAGTTTTCGGAAAGTTCCGAGCATACGCGTCAGGCAACATGGCTGACGACGAAGAGTTTTACATCGATGGGAGAGCCATTTCTGAGCTTCGTGTTGTCGATCTAAAAAAAGAATGCGAAAAACGAGAATTGTCCAAAAGCGGCTCTAAAAACCAGCTAATGGAAAGACTTAAAGCGGTAAAAATTAAGAATCCTGGTTTGAGGTTTGATCCCAATTTTATTGCCGAGGATTCGTAATTAATCTTGACGGAAACCCTTAATTGTCAATTTGTTTTTAATTAATAGAAACGTTTTGCTCATTTCATTGCAGATTGTTTTAAAATTAAAATTTGTGCATCTTGAACATAAGATATGATTGCTCAAAACGGTGTTCTTGTCAATAAAAACAAAAAGTTTAGAATTACAGACTTTATCATTTGTTAATGTCTGCTTGGACCAAGAGTAGTGTTTACGTAAGGTTATCTCCCTTTGTCCATTCACCTGGTTGTTACTATTGATAAGATCTAGATTAGTTGAACGAGTCGACGATCTTGTTTTTGTGGTGTGAATTTACCATTCAAAGGTTATTAAATTTTCTATACATTTATTGTTTTAAAAAAATAAGCCTTAAATGTTTAAAATTGCATTTTGACTTTGGAGTAGATTTCAACCTGAAATTCAGGTGTCCTCGTCATGCCGTAGTTCAAGCCCTCAGTGTGAATTTTTTTACACTTTCATTATAATGCTGCTAGAAACTATTAAAAGCATTATCAAAAGTGTTCAGCTATAACTTCTTAATTTGTTCATTGTTAAAAAAAAGTTTATAAACTGAGAAAATTATTTGTGAGCTTAATGTTTTTCAGAGTGTTAAAATTTGTATTTCTGGAAATTTATTCATGGGTTGTGGCTCTAAAGCAGGTTTCTCTGGGATGCCAAAATCACTGTAAAAGTATGCATACTTTTCGTTTTTGGATGTATAAAATTTTCAAAAGCTGAGACCTTGGTATGCAAACTTTTTATTTCAGCAACATTCTTTTATTTGATCCATTTTCTACAAAGTATGGATCAAGTGTGTATGCAAGCTATCAGGGGGAATCAGCTACAGTTATGTACTTCTGAGAGAGTGACATATGTAAGGTGAAGTTGTTTGCATTTGTGACATGCACAGTAGAGAGAATGTTGGCATACCTCTATGTTACTTTCATGTACTGTAAATGATATTCCTTTATATATTGAACTTGTGGAAATTGTACATGATCTAAGCACACAGCTAACCAAAATGGCTGCTCCAATGTACTCAAAAGTCAGCCTGAATTAGTGTCAAGTACACTGTCTTCAGCAGTTACTGAAATAAAGAAAACTAATTTTGTCAGTTACAAAATATATCGAAAGTAAAAGAAAGCATTATCAGCTCTTCTTTTTGTACAATTTACCTTTGAAATCCAGGAAGACAAAATGACCCAGCAGAGCTAGCAGTGATTTTTTTCATAGGTGCACATCTAAAGCAAGACCAATCTATATACACTGTAAGGCAAAACAAAAAATGTTTGCTATTGCACTTGTTTTACAATTATGGTAGGAAGGTAGCTTTTTTTAAAAACAGTATATATGTATTATAATGATTAGTATATTTGACGTACTTCGCGCTTCAAGTACTGGTATACATCAGCTTATTTAGATGCACAAATAGATTTTGGGGATATTTCATTATTTTACTTTTTTTAAAAGAAAATTTACTTTGGGAGAAAAGTGAAAGGGACAGCAATGAAAACGGGGATGCTTGGCCGACTAGAAACATGCATATTTTTTGGGGGTTGGGGGGGGGCCTAACCCAAAATATACCCATTTTATGGAATAGAGTCCTTTGTTTCTTCTTCCAGTGTCTTGGAAAATGCTTAGATTTTTAAATGGAATCAAACTAATAAAAATAATGTAGACAGTGTAAACCCACCAGTGAACATGCGCCAGAATGTAAACAGAAATTGTGTAAATCAAGACATGCTTCAGATGTTAATAAGAAGGACATTTTTACATCAGTTAGACAATAGCTATCCTCAGAACCTGGAGGAAAACATTGCATGATGTGAATGAAGTCTTTTAAGATCAAATAAACACACAGGTCAGTTTAATATGATTTTGTTTTATCTTTTCATATTTGAAGTGTAGCAAGTGCAGCCTTATGTGACAAATAATATTAAAAAGGGGCAATTTTGGGCAGATGGAAATTGGAGTCTGGGCTTGTGGAATTTGAGTAAGGGACTGTGATTTGTTTTAAGTCTCCAGCCCTGTGCCTGTGTGTAAAGTGTTTTTTCTTTGAGCACTGAAATTCCTTTTTGTTGACAAGAAAACTGCTGATCTCCAAATGCAGGGAACTTTGAACATATGCTATTTTTATATTTCAATTTTTAATCAGCTCCTGGCATAATATCATAGGATTTATAGAGGAAAAATAATGATTCCCCGGTAAATCCAAAAAGTAGTTCTCCTTAACAGCGCATGTTTTAAAATACCTTGAGCATAGTGGTTGTTACACTTTTATTATCACTGTTTTCATGGTTATCAGTTGCATACTTTTTCGTTCGGTAATTATACGTCTGTATCTATATATTGTATGTTTGTGCCAACACAATACACCTATAATGTTCGAAATTATTACAAGGGGAAAAAAATATAACATCAAAAATGATGTGGAGAACCCAGTCTTGTGACTTAAGATTTAAATGTGACAATTAAGCCAAGGTCTATAAATTGATTGTTTATGATGTCCCAGTATTGTTAATACTTTCATCTGTAATATATTTCCATTGTTTGGATATGGACTACAATAAAGCACTTAAAATGATGAGACTGCTTTGGTGGCCTAGTGGTTAGAGTGTCCGCGTCAGATGCGGGAGGTCGTGGGTTTGATCCCTGGCCGAGTCATACCAAAGACTTACAAAAATAGTACTAACAGCTGCCTCGCTTGGCGCTCAGCATTAAGAGGTTAGTGTTAGGACTGGTTGGTCTGGTGTCAGAATAATGTGACTGGGTGGGACATCATGCTACATGTCTGCGGCATGATGCGCGAGTGCTCGACATCACTGTAAACTGCCACACTGCAGACATCGTAGTGATATCACTGAAAAATTGTTAAAGCTATGTTAAAAATCCAAATCACAATCACAATCACTTATAATGATGACAAAAATGTCACCAAAAATGATGCAGTTTTTAATTTTGTTAAGATAAAAATTTGATATTCAAAGATGGTGAATATTTTAAAGATTATTTTCATGCTTTTTCCTAACATAGAAGTATTTTTTTCTTCTGCATTTTACAATAGAGTATTTCAATGAAATTTCATACAGTAATGTCTTCCACTTATATTTTTGGGGACAAGATATGATGTATATTTAATTTATATTGTGTGCTTGATTTGTGTTTGTGACTGAGGGTAGAGTTTACGCCTACACCTTGTTTATGAGTTTAAAAAGTTCTAGAAGAGAAGTTGTTGACAATTTGATTGAATTTTCCATCAGAAATATCAGGGGTCTCAGAATCGCTTAATCACATGTATTAGAATGCAAATTTTTCATCTGGGACACTGAAAATCACGGAGTCCTCCCTGTGCACACCGCAGCTGGGCAGCAAATTCAAAGGCTTGCCTGTCCTGCTTCATCCACTTGCTGGGTAGTAAAATGTGTTGATCAATTAATCGTTTTAGTTGTGTTGATATTTACAATGACGGAATTCAATGGCTGAAAGACCCTTGGATGTGCATGTTGTCATTATAAGAGCACATCAAAAGAAAATGTTGCAATAGCTAGGTGGCAAGTTCAAAGACTTTGACTGACTGCTGGGTAGTGGGAAAATGTGCTTATATTTACAATGATTGAACTCAGAGGCAGAAAGACCCAGATGTTTACAAGTGGTTGTTGATAAGAGTACATAAAATGAACAACTTTAGCTTTCATTATTGTGTTCGTTTCCAAATGTAGCTGAATAAGTAGTGCATGTGACCTTGAAATCAAGACATGTTGAGACTTGGACAAAATGCCGTTTGCAAATTTGGTAAGTATTTTGGGCTAAATGGCAAAACTGATGAAGATAGCAATGAGATTCAAAAGAGTACTAAAGTTGCTAGAACTGATAGCTCAGAAGGAACAGGAGCCAAGTGTAAGAAAGTGTTTGATGCCTGGCTTAGTGTTTGGAATAAGACCTTTCCTCGGATTGGCAATATTCAGTCTCACTCTGATGGCCAGACAAGAGCTATATATCAGTGGTATAGAGAATATGGAAATTAAACTCGGTGGCAACCAATAGTTCTTCTAATCGGCAGTGTTCTGCATTTTCTGGGGGGAAAGCTGGTGAGACTCCTATTTTTACGAAAAGGGGAGTCCTGGACTCCTAGTTTTAAAATCTTAGTGAGACCTCTGGTTTTCCAGAGAAATATGTCACATCTTAGGTCAGGTGGATGTTTGTATATTTAGCTGATTTGGAAAAAATTGTTAATTCCTTTTTCAGATCATTCTTTGGGAATCCATGATCAGAGTTTATATTTGTGATCAGTTATAGTTTATGAAGAATTATTTAAATTATTCATTAGAATTTTGAAATGCTAATTAACTTTCAAACTAAAACACTGCTTTGGGATTTCTGAGAACTCATTCAAAGACATTCTTGATTACATCGTTTTAGTACATCAGGATGTTCAAGACTTGGAATTCTTTCTGAACATTCTATACTTTTGTGATATTCTGTGATAGGACATTTAGGGTCGTTTGGAATTTGACTCACAATACAAATTTCTTTTGAATTTTGTTTTGTATTTGATGGTAATAAATTTATTGATAGGATATTTTGGATTATTTGGGATTTTATTCACAATACTGTAAGTGTCTTGAATTTTTACTTTGTATTCTAGGGAAATATATTATTTGTTGAACTTTTACTTAAATTGTTTGTTTTACTTCCTTTCTTTTGCATATTTTAAGACCTAGAGTTGTAACAATATAAGAAATGCTTGTTTGAGTAACCCAGTTTTTACATTGCCTTTGCCATCTTAGAATCTCTGTCGTGGGTTTCCTGCTCATAAAAAGGTAAAGAAAACCAGAATGTTAACAGCTGCCCTGACTTGAACATTTCACTCATTCCAGGGGCACAAAAACGTGGCAAATAATATTTGGCATTAGCTCCCGTAAATTGGACATTTTCATTGCTTTCTTTAATTGTAGAATATACTTAAATATCATTGCATCAGATATTTCTTAATCAGCACCTACTGTCATTGTCAATGAATGCTAGTGACCCAGTTAATGATGTCAGGATCTCAAAACAAGTGCATGACGTCACATGAATCAAAGACGTGCACAAAGTTAGGACTGTGGATGTTGTGGTTTATCATGGCTGAATAGGTATGGCTCAAGACCTGTAATATACAGGTGAATTACTGCTTTCATGATGAACCAAGATGGCATTACTGCACTAGGTGGCATAATATTTAGAGCTAGTGAATGGCAGAGATAAATAAAGCAAAGAATTTTTAAAATGGGACAAAATTTCTCATATCTTTCATCAAATTGCCAAGTAAGGCTCTTTGAGTTTACCTCTGAGAGAAACATATGTTATCTTTGTCACTGTCAAAAGTTACATAAAATATTTAAAATAGAAGGGAAAAGTTGATATTTCTTTTGGTCCTGATATTAGCAAAGTTTTAAATGGTAAATAGGAAAGGTGGAAAATACCATGATTGTTTTCCAACAAAACACATTTAGCCAACTTCAGCCTGTGACCTGGTAAGCACAGCTACGTTTCTAGCCTGAAGTTCACCTCTACTGTGCCTTTGATCTTTCTGCTCATCCACCCTCTGGGAACCTCATTTGCGCTAGAAAAGGAAACCGTGATATCTGGCAACTTTCTGGGGTTTACAACAGAGTTTGCATTGTTAGCCTTGGATATATCTTTTGCACCCAGAGAACTTCTCCATATAAAAATGACAACTTGAAACCTTGATATAATCATGATAGCTGTTATTTTGAATTGGTGATTAAATTTCAGTTCCATTTTGAAGTAGACAACAGCCTGTGCTATGGAAATTCCAGTTCAGATCAGTGGTATATTTAAAATACATTTTAATTTTCTGTGAGTTATTTATTTTGTGTGCGACTAGCATTAGCCTATCATTTGTAACTATTTTCATTTACTTAAGGGGTGAGCAAATGAAAGCCGAAAAAAGTATAGGGTTCTACAGGAGATAGAAATCTGCATAAAATTATCCCTCTTCATGGTACTGAAACTGCCTTTTGGAGAGCAGTTAATGATCTTCTCTCTGCTTTGGATAGAGAAAATATTAGTCCTCACCCGACTTGATTTGTCTGGCATTATGACGTAATAGAGCATGATGTATATTACATCACCGTTTCCAGCATGTATTTGGTATTTATGATACAGCCTTACTATGGTTCAAGTTCTACATTGTCAACAGGACACACATTGTGTCTGTAAATGGAAAACATTCCAGCACAGTTGATCTGTGTTTTGGTGTTCCACGATGCTCTCGCTATTTGGACTACAAGAACAGACTTGATGACTTAATAATGTTTACATCCTTAATTATTGTTAGCATGCTTTTGTTTTGTAATTTCATGGTATTTTTGTAATCAAGATGTTGTGTACCTTTTTATGCATTATCTAATAGTGTAAAGTGCTTAGAATGTCTAAAGATTAGGCACTGTACTAAGTCCACATTATTATTATTATTATTATTATTATTATTATTATTATATAGATTGGCAGGTAGTAAAATTATTACCGATACTGTATGTTTGACTTAAGTTTTGTTTATTTCATCAACACTTGCACAATTATACATTCTTTTCATTCTCACTATAAGGTTGTTCAGTACATTAATGTAGGTAGTTGGCAATTAAGGACCCCAACTACATTGTTTTAGCCAGTTCCCATGTACTCTAAGTATAATTAAACAACAAAATTTCATTTTCAAATAAAAGGTATTAAATAATTCCTTTAAATAAGAAAATTCATTTTTGTGAGGTCTTTACAACTGCAAAATTTGTCATTAATAAAATATAAATTGTGTAATTTATATTTATAGTTGAAAGATATTTTAATAAATGGTTGTCATTTAATTTCTTTTTAATATCATTATAATAAATAAAAAATGTATTAATTAGTTTTCATTGAAATATTGTAACATGTGAATAGTTAAATTTTTACCATCTGTACCTGCTTATTCTGCAAACTGCACAGACCAAGATCTGCCATCATTTCATGCCAGCAGATCTGGATCAGTGCATGTTGTTAGGAGTAATCAGTAGAACAAACAACATATACTCTGGTCTGCATATGCATTATATTATAGCAGATCAGGATAATTGTTGTTTGCAGTTGGACTTAACCTGTAAGTGAATATATACAGGAAGTGTGCATGGACCTTAAACTTTGTACCTGGTTTTGGCTTTTCTTGTACTACTTAGACGCATATATAAAATAATAACTTGTACTGTAATATGATCAGATGACATGAATATGAGAGACAGTCTGTCCAAAATTGAGATCTCTTGCATAATAGAGAACTGTCATATATGAATAAAAGTTTGTGTTCTGATCACCTATTGAATTTGGAGACCACTTTTTAGTTGCCTATAGGACTTTTCTACCTCGGAATTTACATTATAACCCTGCACATCAGTTTAAAAATTCTACAGAGAGCTCTGCCATCCTGAATTTACTTACAGCAACAACATAAAATGGAATGAGGTCAGTTTAATTGGTAGCTCATTTCCATAAAATGATAATTAAGACCTGCTGCATTTGTTTGGGACATGAGCCGATCCTTATAATGTTGTGTCACAGAAATCATATTGCTCCAGCCTAGTGCAATAAAGTGCTGCAGGGAGAGGGTACAGCAAAAGATTTATCTGAGCAGTAAGGGGAGACCAGGGCCACATCACCTTTTGGGGGCTTGGGAGAACATGTAATTTCATTTAATTCACTTGTATTATATATATATATATATATATATATATATATATATATATATATATATATATGAAGATCACTTATTGCTGAATATTTTCCTTTTCAGCAATTGCTCCTTGAGAAACTCCAGAAACTCCCAGTAGATCAAGAAGGTATGCATACATGCTCTTTTGCCCCAATACATAAAAAACTTACAACACAACATGCAGGGTCTATTGTAGAACTGATAATTGCAGAATAGGGGTTGGGGTTCTTTAATTTAATAAATAGCAGATGGGAGGTCAGAATCAAAGGAAATATGGTATAGAACTCACTGTCATAAAATAATTTTTACATCTCTGACAGTTTTCCAAAAATCTGAGACTGACTTTAAGTTGCCCGTGTTAATTAATTTTGAAATAAAAGAATCACCAGATTAGTGACAATTTATTTTCAATTGATAGGAGATAGCTTCTCAAAGATCCTGTGTAAAAAAAAAAAAATTAACTTTTGTTAATTCAGAAAAGGGTACAACATGAGACACAAATGGGATCTTCTACAATATTCACAATGTTGGTGAAAATATCCAGCTGTTTTGTGATGATGTGATAAAAGACACCAATAAACCAAATTTAATTACTACATTTAGCAGGGTTGGTGCAGAATTTAAAAAGTTGTCAGCAAATCACCAACCTTAATATTTTATTGCCAATTTTCAAAACGAAAAATTCATAATACAGTGCTACCCATTTATCTCAACATCATTTGTACCAAGGTAATATTGTTGACATAAGTGGATGTCTTGACAACCGGGGTGGGGGCACACCTGAAAAAAATGAAATTTTCCATACAAGTGACATTTTTAAGAGGTGAACTATCATTAGTGACTAGGTTTTACACAGAGAGAAAATAACCAATGGAAAGTTTGATTAAATGATGACAAAACTAGTCAGAAATATACATGTATATTGCAACTTACATCTGTGTTGTACACTCCACAAAGTGTTAAGTAATTTACTTGTATATGAAAAATCCATGAATTTGAGTATTAGATCATAATGTTAGAAAATTCTTGCATCAGTCATATCCAAAACACAAATAACGTCTATATTAAAACAATGGTAGTCCTTGTTGGATCTCTATCTACTTGTCAACAAACACATGTCACTAAACAATTCACTCCAATATTCATTGTCCCAAGTAGCACATGGCTGTATAGTTGTTGACATGCTAAATGTACATGTACTTAAATTTGCCTCGATTTTGGTCAGCCAAAGAAAACTATCATCTTGCTGATCCAAGGGGATGAGGATATTCATAGGGAAATTAAAATGTGAACAAATTAAAAAGTTTAACAAACATCCTTGCTATCTGTCACACCATCCATTAACTTGACAATCAAATATCTATAATTTCAAAAGATTGGAAATTAAATTTTTTTTTTACGCTGCAGTTAGCAGTGATCCTAAGAATAAACTTTTTTCTTGCAAACCTGAAACTTTCACTGCACAATAAATGTGTTCCAGTCACACTGGAAAATTGAACAATTGATTGAATACCATTGTTTTAATTTAAGTTTGGTGCTGACATACTTTGATGAAATGTCCATTGTATTTATTGAAGATTGTAGGCCATCTTTTGAGGACCAAAGAAATTCCTGTTTGTTATTGTGGCAGCAACATCAAATAATTGTAGAATATTGATTAGGACAGAATTTTGTTTTTCATTTGCTTAGTGTTTATACAGAATGATCGGTGTTTAAAATGTAATCAGGTTTCTTTTAAGTTTCAGTGAAACTATTTTTTCTGGTACATTTTCAAAAAAAAAAAAAAATTAGCCATCGTTTGGTCAATTGTAGTCATTCCTGTTCCTGCCATCAGAGGTGGTCAGTTGTAGCTAGTCCATCAGCATGACTGTTTGAGTTATATCACAGCATACAGTACTAAGACCAGAAATCTGCAAAAGTGGATTATGATAAACAAAGCACAGTTAAGATCATTTGTCAATATGAACAAAAAATTTGTTTATGTAACAATAGATTCCAGTGCATTTTATATCCAAGTCTGCGGCATCCTTTTATGGTTTCATTGAAAAATTTCTTCACTCCAAACCCCAGATTATATATTTTGTTGCCAGTATGGAAAAAAAAATCACACTTTGTGACATTAGTGAAGCCCAGCGTGATCCCCGATTTATTATTGTTTAGTACTTGAAAACTAATCATTAATTGGTTGGAGATACCATTTTTGCTATTTTTCACTTCAGATTATGAAAAATATTTGAGGACTCTCCAAATGAATAATCATCAATTTGAAACATTTAAGTTTAATAGTTTTTTACCTCCCTGCTTTGCATTTTCAATGAGTTAATATTCTTAATTTAGGTAAATTAAATTTTTATGCCCTTTGCTAAATCCATGAAAGGATTTGTTTAATTTTTAATTTGTTTAATTTTGACATTTTTGGAATCACCCATGGTCTCATTACATTATCAGATACAATAAAATGATGTGTCATTTTGTTTTCTGTTATTCTTACAGATAAATTTGGTACCATTAATGTTTTGTTTAGAAGAAACCTGATGTCCAACTCACTTAAACTTTTATCACTGCATGGACTGGGGACAGTAGGGTACATGTTACATGATGGCATACAGTATGCCTGTAACAGGATCTTTCGACTTGCATTGATTGCACATGAAAACTCTCTTGCTGTTATGAAAACATCCTCTTTCGAATTTCAAAAAGTATTATTTAAACTTGAAATCTTATAAGCATGTAACAATGGACACAAACAGAATTTAAAATTCAGTAGGAAGAGCTGGAAAACCTGAAGTTGTCGAAAATCAGTTGTGACACTCGCTGTTAATGAATTAATTTAAAGTAAAATACCTTGCAAATTGAATAATTAATGCACTAATTTATAACTATGCTTACTAACCATTTTTACATTGCAAAAATCTTATACACTAATGGTTGTTCACATAGATATGCATGCTTTCCTTCGTATACCAAGCTACAGCAAAAAAGCAGGTGCTTTTTATGATGTCAGGCTGTTGTAAATGAGTAGCCTACAGATATTGTAAAATAATCACTGGGTGATGTATAATATGTGACCTATTTTTTTTTACAAATTTGGAAAAATGCTTCCTTGCTATTTGAACAAATGATTCAACTGGATCAATTCCCACTGGTGAGTTACAATAGTTACAGAACCGGGCAGGGACTAGGGGTGACTAGACTACCCCAGCAGATGGGAGGGACAAGTCTCAATGGGAGTGCATCAGCACTCCTGTCCAGTACTTCCACACATACAGTTGTTGGAAGAAATGAGATCATGAACTAGTAGAGAAAAACTGAAGAGCCACTTAGAGAATGCGCAGTAGCCAAGCATTTGCTACTACCTACCCAATCAATCCTACTATATAAAGAAGTAACTACAAGTATCTACAAGAACATGGCCTTAAAGGGAAAATATCTTGAAGACTGGAAAACAACCAATGCTTGAGACTCACAAATTGTCCCAAATTTTCATCTCATGGAACAACATTCTTTCAAATGTCTCTAAGAAACTAACTAACCAGACATTCACCCCCACTCTCAAGAAGACATGAGTCTAATGTAGACTTTCAGAACACTAGGAAAATAAAACTTACCTTTCAGAACAATTTGAAAATATGGAAGTGGCTTTTTAACAAATATACGAACATTTATCTAAATTTTACCGTGCTAAATACGTTAAATGGGAGTCCGTGCATTTTTAACTTGATGTATACAGAATAGGCCTGATGTGTCCTTTTGCATGTCGTTGGAGATGACTAATGGAGCCAGCCTTGGGATCTGTTTTATGGTGTATGATTATCAAATTCATGCGGATTTCTAAACAGTTGAACAGAACAATATTTTCAAGTACTGCTGTTGTCTGATCAGTCAGTTCATCTTATATTTAGAAAGTTCCAAGATTTTGTGTTTAAAATTGAGGGGAGGTGGGAGATTATCAGTTACCACCCCCATGCCCACAGCATTTTAGTTCCAGAATAGATTCTGCAGCCACTTTGCCTGGGGATACATCCCATGATGTTCCAGCAGTGATGGTATTGGACTTTTTAAAGAGTAGTTTATATAAAAATTTGACTTAATATTTTAAGAATTTTAGCCATATTGGCCCTTTTCATTGTTTTGCATCCTTGTTTTTGGTGTATGATATATACTTGCTTATAAGACGAGTCCGACTGCAAACAGCAGAGACCCAGATTTGCCATCACATAATGTGCTGACAGATCTGGATCTGTGCAGTTTGTTAGGAGTAATCAGTAGAACCAACATTATAGACCCTGGTCTGCAACCGCTTTATGTGATGGCAAATCAGGATCTTTGTTGTTTGCAGTCAGACATGACTTATAAGTGAGTATAGATCGTACCTAAACCTGTTTGGTAGTACATAGACAGGAGCATACTGGTGTGCCTTCAAATCATATACATATTATGTGCCTTGCTGTGAATGTGGAAGTGGCGTATTGGGTCACAGAAGATATTTTTTTGATCCACTTGCTTCAGACAAGTGGCATTTAAAAAAAAATTACTTGGCCTCCAGGATTAATAACTCATCTATGGATTTAGGTAGTTTTGATCCTACAAATGGTTGATATTGTTGAATGAATTACATTTTTGATTTAAATTTTTTAATATTTTGGGAACAATTTTATGAATTTACAGAAATATTTTCCTTGTCTCACTAGCTGGTAAAAGCCAATTTTTGAAGATAACTAATCAGTTAATATAAGTATGACATTTTAATATTGCAACAAAATTGTACATTTAAAGAACATTGAACCTTAACCTAGTTATGCAACACTTGATACACACACACTACTAGTAATGGAGATATTATTTTTCTGATTGGTGTAAAAGTTTGCATAATTAATGTATTTTTTTATGCATGAATTACTTTTATCTATCTTTGCTTTTAATTGCCACCACATAGCCAGTATTGTGCTGACATGCCATTTAATGCTTATACATATATATTTTGATCCGTGGGAAAAAAAGACAAAAGAAACCCAAAACAGTTCTTAGTTTTATAACTTTGAATGTACTTCTAAGACGCTACCATATAAATGTTTCAGTGTTCAGCACAACCAGCAAAGGCTAGCGTGATCTGCACATTTAGGATTTTTTCATCATATATACAAGTTTCCAATGTACATGAAATGTTATCAGGTACATTGTTGTCACATGTAGACATGAGTTGGGGTCTAGTGTCAAATTCGTGATTTACTTTTACTTGGTCAAATAAGGCACGATCCATCAGCTGAACAATGATGCCAGCCTCTATGCAAAACCAGGTGGCCTCATTAATTACCATAACGTGAAGCAGATAAATACACTACACCCTCAGCACTTGAGTGACACTGTGGCTGTCAGCTCCACTGTATAGATTGGCAGGTGTTCTTTTGTTTGCCATTGGCGGTAGAGCATGCTGGTTATAGTTTCTAGTGAAGTTAATCATATCTACTACCATTGATGTAATTAAGTTTTGAAAGCAACCAATTTAAATCTGAGATAATTTGGTGTTGAGCCTGCCTTGGTGGCAGCTCAAGATAGTGATCACTGTGGTGTCAGTGTGTGTGTCTGTACATGGGTCCACAACCTAAGCTCAGTATCTAAAGTTATTTTCACTCGGCTACATGAAAGGTGGGACTGATAGGTGGTATATTGCACTTGATAGATGTAAATCATATATATATATATATATATATATATATATATATATATATATATATATATATATATCACAATTGACAAATCCTGACTTCATCTGGACAACTGTTACGTGTATGTAATTAAATTGCTTGTGTGTTAGTTTTAAAATTTCTTTTTTTTTAATTTTATTTTTGTTTCATTACATTTTATTGTAATGATTATTTTCACGGGATTCAATATTCTCTTTCAGTAATTCTATTTATCTAAAACTTAAAAAATGTTACATTAGCATTATTTTTAATTCACCCTGGTGCACGGTAGGGTAAACACTACGTGAAAACGATTGGCTATTGCCAAGGTCATTTCGGTCTACGTGTAGTCTGAATAAACAATGTTTTATTTTTAAATTTATTTAGAGTGAGAATCTGGATAGGGCTGTTCTTGCTACGTGACAAATTTCATATTTTCTATTGCGTTGTTCAAGTGTTAAGAGACCACGTGACCTATCACGTGAGAACGGAATGATATTTTAGTTCGATTTAATACCCTTTCTGAGAGCTTCTCAGTGAGTTGCATTTTTAAACCTTGAGGGCTCAAAAGGTTTCTATTGTTGAAACCAGATTGTTTTTGAAGTTCATTTGTTTTTGGAATTTAATAATTTATTCACTAGAAAACCAAACAAGTGTAACTTTTTTTATAAAAGTTATGGGAGAAAGAAATTCAGTGGAAATTTATTCTGGAATTATTTAGAAACATCAACTGTGACTCAGTTGAGGAATTGTTGCCATTTGTACGACGATCACATCTGACGTCATCGACTTCCATATTGGAACGTCGTCGAGATTTGAACCTGGATTCTATTAAAACTATGTAGTGATAGGACTTGTGTTTTTCAATCTTAGGATTAAATTTTGGATTATATTCACAAACCCTAAGTCCTATTTCCAATTTTTACATTGTTTTCTAGGGAAATAAATTATTTTGTTAAAATATACAAAGCTTGGTGACTTCACTCTTTTCTCTTGTTATTATTGTATGAGCCTACACGTAACACAACACACACAAAAAGTTAAACTAGCCTGACCCAGAATTCTCATGTACCACAGATGTCAAGCTATGGGATTTGCTAAGCTGTGCTTATAGAGTTAATTTGTTTGTCATCTATCTAATCCATCTGCATATATTTTGCATTTTATGCTCAATTTACATATTTCTACTTTTGGAGCGAATAAGCAAAAGTTTGAAATAATGGCTCTTAAATAATTTTTTTTAATTTGAAGAAGACCCCCCCCAAAAATGTACCCCATATCTGTTATTGTTGCATAGGAAGTGCAAACCTTTACACTTTGTGCAGATTATAAAGTAAAATAATTGCACCATCTTTTTTGTTTCAGCAGAAGCACCGAATTTGAAAGTAAGTATATTATTGTTTGTTGTTGACAGATAAATTTGTCCTGTGAATTTCATTTAGTATTATAAACTTGAATCCTGCTCTGTAAAGGGCATTAACGTAAACTAATATTCCTCAGTTTTAGCTCTGCTGGTCATAGACCAGATGAGCTTAAGCAATGGGCTGTCCAGTGCTTGTTTTCAGGTGTCCTTCAGACATCCATTCATCAGCACAAGTTTCTTGTTGCCTTTTCTTCTAAACTACTGAGAGGATTGCTGTGAAACTTGACTCACACATCCGTTCTGAGGTCTAATTGGCCCTGAATAAAATTAGTGCTTCTTGGACAGCCATT
Source organism: Megalonaias nervosa (assembly GCA_016617855.1). Lineage (NCBI taxonomy): Eukaryota > Metazoa > Mollusca > Bivalvia > Unionida > Unionidae > Megalonaias > Megalonaias nervosa. The sequence goes on from JAECUM010025483.1 coordinate 39,504, forward strand.
ATGGCCACCACTGTGGCCATCTTTAAACTCTTGTTATTGACACTTCTTTGGAATAAATGAGCCTTCAGCATTGGGTTTTCACTTAATGACTTCTTAGGACATCAAGCTCCTTTAAAATTAAAGTGTTGCCATTTCTGACCTCTCTTATGACTGCTGTGGTGGTCATCTTGAAAATTTTGTAGTTACTATTCCTTCTGTATGGATTGCCACATTGACATTGGTATGCGCAATGCATGTCTTACGATGTCTATCTAATACCAAGTGAATTGGACCTCCAGCATGGCCCCTTGGTAGACATCTTGAAAATTTGATGTTGCTGCTTTTCGTAAACAGATTGTCATTCAGCACAAAAGTTTAATTGAAAGACTTACGATGTTTAGGTGCTTGAAATAAAATGGTGCCAATCCTAAACACAGTACGGCCAGCAATCTTGGAAATCTTATCAAAACTGCTTCTCCTGTATGGACAGTTGCAGGACATGGGTCCTAAATGAAAATGGCTCTGATTACTGCTTCTCCTAAACAGCTCCCAGTGGGCTTTTGGGATGTCAAATAGTCCCAGTGCACCCTTTTGTATGTCACATGATCAATGGAGGCAGGAGCTGCAGTGGCTCCAAGTTTAGCATACTGGACTTGTGACCAAAAGGATGCTGGTTTGAATCTTATCATTGGATCATCTTGGGAGAGCTACCATAGTATGATCTTGGGCAAGGCACTTTACTACAGTTGCCTGAGCAGTAACCTACTTGTGTAGCTGTGCCACAAAACAAACTAATCTATTGAACAACATGGTCATATAGTCATGGGGTTTTCACTAAAGGATTTCTTATGATACCATGGCCATCTTAATGAAAATGGCCTACAGCACAATAGCAATGGCAGCCATTTTGAAATTCTTATCCCTTACTCATGAAAGTATATTTTTGCATCCAGATTTGGATTTTGGAGTTTCTCAAGAATATTAGAGATGGTTAAATACTCAGCAGTCATGAAGAATAAAACTCCAAAGATACTGACTTCTTGTGGATTCAGTGAAATTTGTTTTGTTGAGTGTCAGTCTGTTTAAGGGACTCTCTTTGTTCATTTCATCAGGGGCAGCCATTTTCATTTTAATCTTTGGAAAATCACAATATATGCCAATTATCTTAATTTCTGGGCAAGTCACATAAAAATCCTGACCAAGAGTTAATTTATTGAAAAATACTGTGCAAATATGTCATCATACATGTATTGTTAAGTGTCTGAAAAATGGCAGTTATCTTCTAATTTTACAGCTTAGGGAAGTTTTTTGGTACCCTTGTCTCCTTATAAGGCCACCCCTTCTTCAGCAGGAAAGTGGCTTATAAGAGGGGCAGCCTTTCTAAAGAGGTGTGATAAAGTTGTTCAGAATAATTACATATACAGTGAGAAAGGCATAACCGTTTAAATAATTAATATTGCCTTTAAGTTTAAAATTCATATACATGTTATGGGTTCAATATGATAAAACTTTCATGTTATTTAAAATAATAATGAATAATTATCAATCACAGTACAAAACCATTCATAGACTTTGTTGATAAACACATTGTGAAAACATCTGGCTGCAACTGTCATCATTCTCCATTCATTCCATTTTGCCACAGCTGCGGAATGTATATTGATAATTTTGATTTAAATATTTGTGATATAATATTTCTCAGCAGTGATCAAAGAACTCTTTTTCTTCTTTTGTTTTTTGTTTTCACTTTTCCTTCAAAACTGAGAATGTTTGATAACAATTTGCAATTTCTGCAACAGTTCTTTCACTGTCAACTATACCACACTCAAATTAATTTCTATTGTTACACAAAACTGCTCTCTGTTTTCAAAGAAAGTGAACTTGGAAATCAGGTTTTAGTTGGTACCCTTTCAGATATTTCATAATCTAGGAGAGGAAAGCTATGAAGATTAACATAACCTTTTTATATTTTATGGCAACTGGACGTCGTCACACATTTAAGCTGAACAGTATTGTGCTTCTCAGCTGTTAGCTTTTGTCATCTTTGTAGTTAATGGTGGTAATTATAGCCAGTAATTAACAAAGTGACATTACTTGACAGCTAATGAGCACAGTAGGAAAGATAATTGAATTACGTACAATATGTCTTGGTATGGATTAAAGTTGGGTACATTATGAGCATGTTGGAACAAATGTAAATGTGTGGTGTTTAGAAACAAACAAATATTCATGTGATTTCTATGTCTGAACCCCATTATAAGACTGCTTGTTGGGTTAAATTTGCCATTTTTTTGCTCTAATATGCTAGTTGCATTAGAGGTAGCCATTCTGGAGGGGTACTTTTGAACACAAACTCAACCATGCCAAGGGATTCTGGACATAAAAAATGCAGTGGCTGCTGCTTGGAGAATGGCCATTTCATGAGGGGGACCATTGTAATTGTCTTTCTTTTTATATTCATAGTTGCAGGATGATGAGGTGGCAGGTAGTAATGAATTCATTAAGCAATACCTGCGACGACAAAAAGAACTCTTGAAACTTCAGAGAGAAGGTAGGTTGCTGTCATTTTTCTGTTGTATACTTTGCCATGGTTATGCATCTCGTCTGATATCTCAATACAGCTAGATAGAAGAATACTCACCTTTCTGTCTCTCTATGCCCTCAAATCTGCCTTTTTTAACAGATGAAAAATTGGTTCTTTTTTTATTCCTTATTTTCTATGCTCTTCCGGTCATAGACCAGAATAGCATATTTGATGGTATATTGTCCATCATTGGTTGTGTGTTAGTAGATGTTTGTTCTTGCTACTCCTCCTATTGGAGGACTGCCATGAAATGTTACATTCATTGCATGGCTGTTGTTGTCTTGGGTTTAATGCAGTTTTTTTCAGAGCATGATAGGCTATACATGGCAGCCAGTATAACTGGTGTAGGAGAAGAACCCAGAAAAACCCTGGTAAGAACCACCCACACACTGGAAACTACTGGCAAGCTTTCTCACATACAACACATTGGTTGAGCCCAAGACTTGAACCCACACAGAGGTGAGATGTTAGTAATCAGTGAAGGCAAGCAGTTTAGACCACTTGGCCATCCAGGGACCCTGATCTCTTGGTTTACTTAGTTTGAAATGAAAATGGTGCCGCTTGGACATCCAAAATGGCTGCCAGACACCATCTGGAAAATCATTATTGCCATTCCTGAATTGATTGTCATATCAATGTGTGGTTTTCACTAAAATACTTGTGTCTGGTTATTCCTAAAGAAAATGAGGCTATGATGTCCAATATGGCTGCCACAGGGGTCATCTTGAAAATCTTGTCACTACTTCACCATAACAGAAAGTCTTATTGACATGGGTTTTCCACCAGAAGACTTCTCATTTTGTCTGCTTAGTCAGATATTCAATATGGCTACCATAGTGTTCATCTTAAAAATCTTTTTATTGCTACTTCTCGTGAATGATTGGTAATATAAACATGGGGTTTTCACTAAAAGACTTCTTATGATGTCTAGTTTATCCTGAATGCAAATGGGGCTGAACTGTTGTCCAGTTTGGCTGCCACAATGGCCATCTTTGAAAATTATTATTATGGCTGCTTTTCCTAAATGAAAAGTCATATTGCCATGGGTTTTCACATGAAGACTTCTTATGATATTTGGTCCTAAATGAAAATGCCACAGCAGCCATCTTGAAAATCTTATTTTCCTAGGGTTTTCACAGAGACCTTTTATGATGTGTAGTTGGTCCTAAATGTGTGTCTGCTTAGTCTTCGATGAAAATTATGCCAGTCTTTTATCCAATATGGCAGACACAGTGGCCATCTTGAAAATCTTGTCACTAATTCTCCCAATTAGTGACTTCTTATGCTGTCAAGCTGGTTCTGAATTAAAATGGTGCTGATCTGATGTCCAATATGGCCATCTTGAAAATCTTGCTGATCCTGAAGGAAAAGTAATATTGACTGCTGTATTCACTTCTATCATTTCTAGTTGGTCCTAAATGAAAATGGCGTTTATCTGATTCCTAATATGGCTGTCACAGCGAATATCTAAAAATCTGGTTATCACTACTTCTCCTGAATGAATGCTCATATCTTCTTGAGGTTTTCACTAAAAGACTCCTTATAATATTTTGTTGAAGCCAAATTAAAATGATGCCAATATAATGTCCAATATGGTGACAGTTGTACATCCAATATGGCTGCAGTGACATCAGTTATGAAAATCTTGTTGTCACTACTCCAAAATGGAGGATCATTATGATGTAGGGTTTTCACCAAATGACTTCTAATGATGTCTAATTTGTCCTAAATAAAAATGGTGCCAATCTGACATTCATTATGTCTATCACAGCAGCTGACTTGAAAATCTAGTTATCACTGATAAATATCAATGAGAGCTTCAACACTAGGCAGTTAAAACAAGGAATTGTCTTATCTTGAACTCTTTTTGCCCAATATAAGTATCAACACAAGTTTCTTCAATGGGGTCTTACTGTTTTTAATTTAGTTTGATACCCAAGTGGATAATTTTTGTTTTACAACAAAACTGTATCAGAAAATGTCTTAAGTTGTTTTATGACATAATGCCTGTCAAACCTGCCAGCCATTATGATTTTGGCTTATTCATTTATGATTTTATACACTGATCAAAATAAAAGGAAATAAAGCATTAAAAAGCTGTGTTTATTGTTTGTTTTAAAATGCATATCATACCCTGACATAGTAAAGTACTTATCATACTGAAATTTAATGAGTAACCAGCAGTTATTGTATACAATGTTTTTGACTTGTACACCTTGAAAATCCTGGTTTGTGCATGTTTGCAGTTGTTTACACATCCTTTGGAAGAGTATAGCCCACTACCAAAACTAAGATACTTCCCTTTTTCCACCAGTGGTACTGTAAATGGTTCCAGCTTTCCAAGTTTCATGATTCCAGATATAACAGTATTAAAACACTTTGCTAAAAAAGCCTTAAACAAAAAAATGTAATCAAGAATTTGCAACTATTATACATGTAAAAATTTTCCATCTGAGCACTCTCCAGGGGTAAGGTGCTATGAAACCCACTCCAAATGGTTGCCTAGGACCTAGTAAGAAAGAATGGTTGAGATTCAGTGTGGGTGCACATGTATATACTCTTGTCTATATGGATGTCTATGCCAGGCAAAGTATAGTAGCTGACCCCCTACATTATAAAGGTAAACTAAAATGGTCTCTGAATGATACCTTAAGTTCTCCATCAGCTACAGCTACCAAACTTTGTTGATGACTTGCACTTGGGGTAAGGAAGAACCCTCGATTTTTCTGAGATCAACAGTTACAGAATTTGGTGAATGCTTTGCACTTGTGGTAAGGGAGAACCATATCAATTTTGGCATCTAACTGTCACAGTGTCTACAATAAGAAAAATGGTTTCTGCACTACAACTCAAGTTCTTCATTCACAGTTACCAAACTCTGTGGATGGTTAGCACTTGGGTTAAGAAAGAATTCTATTTATTTCGGACTCAAAAGATCAAAGGTCAAGGCCATGCCAACTAAAAGGAAAATGGTTTCTGCACAACAACTTGAATTTTCCATTATCTACTGTTACCAGTCTGTGTGGATTACTCAAACTTGCAGCAAGGAAGAACCCTCTTGATTTTGGGGTCAAAGGTTAAGGTAACTGTTTTTTTGTGTGTAAGATTTAATACCATTTTTCAACACATGACAGACTATACATGAAGGCCAGTATATTTGGTGGAGGAAGAACCTGAAAGAACCACTGATCCATGGGAAGCTACTGGCAAGCTTTCTCGTTTACCCATGTGGACAGAGGTGAGGTGTGTGAGTGGTCTCAAAAAGAACGAGTGCCTTAGACCACTAGACCATCTTGGGGGGGTCCCCAAATGTGACTGAAAGAATAAAAATGGTTCTGCATAATAATTTTATTTCTACATCACATAAATGGACCAAATGTTGGGGGCAAAGATCAAGGTCACTGACTGAAAGAAGAAATATGTGTCTCTGCAAAATAGCAGTAGTTCTGCATCACATACCTGGACCAAACTTTGTTGATGCCTAGCACTTTGGATAAGGGAACAGCCTATATATTTAGGGTTCAAAAGGTCAAGGTTGTTGACTGAATGGAGAAAATTGGTTTCTGGGCACAATATTAGTTATCTGCATGCAGACTTTTAAACTCCAAGTGAGCATATAATGTGCTGTTTATGTTTCTCTTGTTTGTGATTATTAGAATTATCACTAAGAACTAGAATAATCTAGTTGAGAAAAAAATTCTGCACAAATCAAATTCTGTCCGGGGAACAAATTCACTGCTACTTGTACTTTTTTAAGAATGTATTTCAGTGTATCTTTGCTTATGATAATTTATAAGGTACATTTAAAAAGTTTAAAGACAAGTATGTGAAACTTTATCATTTGCACCGATTTCCATAAATTCTGCAGTAAGTTGCCAACCATATCATCTTCTGATGGGGTAGGTGGTGGGTTTTGTTTATTGGAAAAATATTTGATTCCTAGAGATGCTGCCAAGGCATGCAAATACACATATCACTCCAAATTTTTACAAATTTGCATATATGTAAAGCAGAGATGCATGATAACTCTGGCAAATATATTCAAAATCATAGATATAAAAATGCACTCTGAGCAGTATAGAATTTTGATTTAACTGGTAAGATAAATTGAATACATAAGAACCTAACAATTCTGTTTAAATAATTTGGATATATACATGATCAAAATACCTCTCTCCATTCCATAGGTAGATGTAGGTTAATGTAAAAGGATGCTTGGAAATTCTGTTAATTATTTATATAAAAAAATTGTGTACTAGAGGGGTTGTGCAATTGATTTGCTTTCCTCTCATTTGTGCATGTGTAACTTTGGGCCATTTCTAGTGATGTGAATGTGTAAAGTGAACAACAGAGGGAAGAAAGTGAAAGATGAAGTTGTTTTCACCAAGCGGAGGACATTAATTGTAAAAATATGCCAGATGCTTCCAGGACATACAAGTGCACATACCACACCAAAATTTTACAAATTTGCATATATGTAAAAGTATGTATAAAAAAATGTTCCAGCTCCAAAAAAAATTGTAGCCTTTCCCTATTCCCATAACATTGAATATGTTGAGTACCTTTATGTACATGTAATAAATGTTACGACTTCTACTACAAATGTCTCCTAATATTTTCAGAAGGTGAACAGATTTAGCAGCATAATGTAATTTCTCCTCTGGGCTTGAAAACAGTTGCAGTAAATTATGTGAAACAATAAGAGTATATCACAATAATTCCAATTTTTATGAATTGACTGCGTTTTCTACGTTTTGATTGGATGTAAACGGTCGCATCATGCTGATCAGGAATTTTTTACACATTGATAAATTCTGTGGACTACTTTTGGTTCCCTGTTTCCAGATCTTTTGATGTGAAGTTTTATCTGTATCAATGCCTTACACCCAAATAATAACAAGAAGAAACTCCCACCCACCCATTCCTGTGATTTCCAAGCAAAAATGACAAGCCACAGTATAAAATTGACCATTAGAAGTTAAAACAATGTAATTGCGCAGACCTTCCTGCACTCCAACACTCACCCCTTTTGCTGAAGAAGGCATATGGCAGGCTTTAGAAGCCAATCTTCAGAAATTATTGCATTTCACCTTGACATGTTACAGCAGTGATTTTTTAAAGGTCAGGGTCATAAGTCAACCAAGGGATCTCACTTAAAATGGACATGATTTTGCTTTTGAAAGATCGAAATGCATAGAAAGTAACAATGACGTTGCTATAACAACATGTGCCATATGCAGTTGTAATTTTTGAAAAAAAGAAATATTCCTGGTTTAACAACCATTTTTTATATATTAAAATAATGATCATAACAATATATCACTGGCATGACCTGCTGTGACATTCTACCCTGTATCACTGTATAAAGAATCAATGAATCTTGGCTAACGAAGATAGGGCTATGTATTCTATCGCAGTTAAGAGGATAATGAAAGAAAACTTAAGTGTACATAAAAGTGAATGTTTTGTTAATTAAATCTGCTTATCTTATGTTATAAAGGAAGTAAATTGGAATTATAAGGATTAAATGTTCATGGTTGGGTATTTATCTATATGTAAATTTTTCCTAAAGTTCACAAAGTTCACATAAAGTCTTTTGGACTTTGTGAGTGATTAGGTAAAATTTACACATCGATAAAATACCCAACCATGATCATTTATTCCTATAGTAACTGCAATCTTCAGAGTTTTCATTGTTCTTGCCTTTTTCTAAAACCACATATACCCCTTGATCCTGCATCAACCTCTTTTGTGTGCTTTTTGGTTTCATAGAATGTCAGTACACTGAGCAATGTGCTAAACACGGATCACAAATTAGACTCGGCAAGTGAAGTATCATGTAACCCAAGTATTTGTTCAAGAACTTTTTAAAAAGGCATTGGTATAAAACAACATTAACAACATTTGTATAAAATAACATTTAATTTTTACAAGTCCTGACTTAAAAAGTCTGCAAGAAGAGAATCATCCATAATTTGTATTTTAGTAAAAACTACGAATTTAATGTATTTAAAAAAAACCCTAAAAATTAAAGTGAAAAAGGTATTTCAGTATTTAACTATATTCTGATAATGGTTTAATACAGTAAGTAAAAAACACAAAATAATGACTGATACAATAACAAACATGCCTTCTATATGTCATGCATTATATTAACTACTTTTATTTTTTTCAAATCTAAAAATAGCCTCAAATAAAAATTTTTTTTTATTTCAGTTATTTGTTTTGGTGAATCACTAACCAGACAGTTTTCACTGTCAAGGAAACTGTAATATACTTAGATTATAAAGATCATTTTTTAAGCGTAAAACATATAAAACAGCAACTAAACCTTTTAACCAAATAATAGAGAAACAAAACAAAAAGTCGTTGAAGAAAATAGTAAAATTTCATTTTGATTGATTCTGAAAATTTTTGTGTGTTTTTTTTAAAGACAATAACCTTGAAAATCAGTTGCCTCCAAAATGGGTATCAAATATTGAGCACAAGTACACTCTTCACACTTTTACAGGATTAAATGTGAAATAAACTTCCAAAGTTTTACTATTGATCAGTCAGTAAACCACCATAGAGTAATAACTTGCTTGTCATTAGACTTCACATTTTTGAAATTTCATTCACTTTAACAGGGATGGAAATTGATGCTAGCAAGTTAGCATTGTGCTTGTTACAATTCTAATATGCCAGTAAATTGCTATTTGAGAAAAAAATGAACTACAAGTTTCTTGCTCTTGATATTTTGAATTAAAAATAAGAAACGTGCTAGTGGACATTGAAGACAGGCAAATGTTTTCTGGCTGAAAATATTATGACTGCCAAAATGCTGTTAGTACTGTAAAAGTTTATTTCTAGCCGTGTGGAAGCTTCACATGTGAATATTTAGTGGAAATCTTGTACATTGAAAGCCAAGTATTGACATAAATGATCATTCATTTGAATCAAAAGCTGATCAAAATGCATGAGCATACTATGTTTAACTTTTTTTTACATTGCTCTTTGAGCAAAAGAAAGAGCAAATTCATATTGTGTACTGAAAATGCACGAGCAATGAGTGGCAAAATAAGGGGTGGGTTGAAGATGTTGAAACAAGACTAGGCAGAGTCATTTTTAATTTCTTTGCATATTTGGGTTTGAAATGACTGGCTATAGAGAAACTAGTCCATCTGAATAGCACCCTCACCCTAACACTGACTCTTCAGTGGCCTTGACCTTTATTTTGCAGAAATTCTTTTTTTTTTTCAGTCACAGTGATAACCTTACAACCACAAATTCTTTAGACTTATTTCTTACCCAACATGTTAGTCATTTACATACTTTTATGATGGTGCATTATCAAGAAATGAAATTTTTATGCAGAAGTAATTTTTCCTTGTTCAGTTAGTGGCACCGACTTTTGGCCCCAAATTACTAGACATTCTTACCCAGGTGCAAACCATCCACAAAGTTTATCCCAGCTCTGTGCAGTAGAACTGAAGCTATTGCACAGAAACAGTTTTTCTTCTTTCAGTCAGTCACCATGAACTTTGAGCTTTTGACCTGGAAATCAATAGGTTTCCTCCTTACCACAAGTGCAGGTCATCCACAAAGCTCTTAACTGTAGATGGTGGAGAACTCAACTCAGTGTGTGTACACAAAATTGGTAACACACTCATGGACAGACATGAAAACATGGCAGGGATGTTAAAAAACAAGCAATGTTTGTACATGTCCTTTCTGTAGGTACTAGTAGGGCATGATTAACTAGAGATTCTCAATCAACAGGTCTCAGTGGCCATGACCTTTGATCCAGTTATGCAATCTGGAATAATCTTACTTTGCAGAAACTATTATTTTCTTATTACACTTAAATATGACCTTGACTGTTGGCCTTTGGTTTCCTTCTTGTGCTAACTGCAAGCCATCCACAATGTTTGCTTAAGAAACTTGCTTAAAAATAATATCAGGGCTGTTACTTTGAGTGGAATGAAAATCAGGATGTTAAAGGAAAAAAAATCAGGATTCGGAGAGAAAAAAAGAGGATCAGTGTTTGCAAGTATATATTTACAAACAATTTACAAAGGAATTGAATCTCTGCTGTCTTGTGCTGTTTATTTAACTTGAAAATGTATGCTGCAGCCATATCATGAAAATGTATCATTTTTTCCATTTTCATCTTTATGCTGATATTGAGTGTTAATTCAATGAACACACTAAATATCAACATAAATGAAGAAGATGGAAAATTGATAGATTTTCACAGTATCATGAATGTAGTCCTCTCAGAACTTCTGCATCACTTTTACTCTCTTTCAAAGCAGTGTAGCCATCATGGGGGGGGGCATTTTTTAAAATCTGGATTTTGGGTGTAAAAAATCAGAAAATAAGAATTTTTTATATCTTAACAAAAATGCAGGATGATCCCCAGTAAATTGAGATGAGTGGCAACCCTGTAATGTTACGGTGCAGAACTTTTTTTTTTCAAGTCACAGCAGCCATACCTTTTTCAACCCTAAAATTAATTGGTCCTTTTTCTTACCTTTAGTGCAATCCCTCTACAAACTTTGGTCAAGTAATGTGGTTTAGAATTAAAGTTATGCAAATGACAATTTTCCTTCTTTCAGTCACAGTGAGCTTTATATTTGATAAATTGACCCACAAAGTGTTAAGCCAAGAACAAACTTTGGTGAAGAATGTGGTTGAGAATTTTATCTTTTATATAGAAACCATTAGCAGTCACTTTTCTGGCATCAGAGTCACTGTCGACAGTTTGTTAAGGTTTTATTTAATATTTTTCATTTACATCTATTTCCTAAATCCCTTTATGGATTGTCTGCATACTTGCCTTGATTCATTATGAAGCTAAGGCAATTTTTTCTGGACTCCTCTGGTAGCCAAAGTGGTTAGAGTGTCTGCCTCTGATGCGGGAGGTCGCTGGTTCGAACCCTGGCCAAGTCATACCAAAGACTTATAAAAATGGTACTAACATCTGTCCCATTAGGCGCTCAAGAGGTTAGTGTTAGGACTGGTTGGCCTGGTGTCAGGATAATGTGACTGGGTGAGACATTTTGCTACATGTCTGCGGCATGATGCCTCAGTGCTAGACATCACTATAAAATGCCACACTACAGACATTATTATAGCGATATGACTGAACAATTGTTAAAGCTACATTAAAAATGCAATCTCACACACACACACACACTTCATTCTGAGACATGTACCATTTGTTGGGGTGAAAATCCTAGTAATAGAAACTTTGCTGCATGTCTAAATAGCATTTTATTAGGGCATCAGAAGGATATTCAGAACTAACCATATTATTATTTATTCAATATTATTTTGTGCACATCTTAGAAAACAAATACATAAATAAAAGTTATAAAATGGCACCATCCACATGTTTTTAGGCTACTTCACCCATTTTCAAATCAGAAAAAATCGACAAGCTCCAGTGAAAATAATATATTGCAAAACAACATCAATAGCACAAAAAAAAGTTTATAGTAAAAATTACATAAAGAAATTGAACTTCCTAAAGTTTTTTCTTATATTTATCATAATTTTCATTTTGGAACATATTTTGTCACAAAAGAATCATGTTGGGAAAAATCATGATGGTATTGTGATAAAATTATTCACTTATAATAAAAGAATCTATTTGATTAGCATATGACTTTTTTGTAATGCTTTAACTGGCATTGGGAATATGCAGAACATCAGTTTTTGGATGTACTGTTTTTGTTACACAAAAAGGTTTTCTTACCATTATCAAATTTTAAGAAATTATTTGGGTCAGAATAAGTTAGATATCAAGATTCTCTTTTGGGATGATTGAACATTTGAAGTAAAATTTATCAGATAGAAAATCCCAATAGTTTCTTAAGTTAAAATGAAGATGTTGGGTTAATTATGAAATATATAATGAAAGTATGTGTTCATGGTAAATTTTCCTAATTATAATAGCAAAGAACCACCACTGAACATCAGTAATGCCTAATCAATATCAACGTGGACAAGAACGGACACAATTCTGAACTGTTACAGATGTAGTTAACTTTTGCTAGTCACATGACAAACATATGTTGAGTAGCAGAACCAGACGCCTATTGCAGCGGGAAATTATTAACCGCGTCAGAATAGTTGGATATGATTTATGAGAGTGTACAGATTTGAAAAAAAGAGAATTATTGAACTTTTTTTTTTTTTTTTTCATGTTATGTGTCTTTGTTTAATTTCTCAACTGATAATGATAGAATTTTCAAAACAAATTACAGTCTGTGAATCAATTTTTGTCAATGTGAACAACTGTTGGGGCTGTGACGTAATTGAGATGACATTGTCAAAATAGGGGTGCCTGTCCATTGACCTGATGTTTTTTTTAAAATTTTGTAACAGCCACTGTAGACGTACTCAGAAACTTAAGTAATTTCTAATTAGTAATGTAACGGTATTCTTCGATCTCAAAAGACGAACAACAACAACAACAACAACTATGTTAGTCAATCTATATTACATCGACGAAAGCATTAGACCGGTCCACACGATCATGAGTGAGATAATTACAGGTGTGGAGTAACTGGTTGGGAACCAGGCTAACGCATTGTAGTGTAGCGCCCCCTATCTATTACAGCATTGAGAATCCGTAATTGGGTCCCTTACAACAAAGATGGTCGATAATACCATGTGAGAGAAAGCAAAAAGGGAGACGGGCCATTTTGAGTCGCATTAGGTAGGATATGCCAACATAGTTTAACATCTACCATATTTCATTTGTACTTATTTATGCAGACCGTTACGCTGGGCGTTCTGTTATTCAGTGTGAGTGTTGCTAGCCTGTAAGTACATGCCAGATTAGCACTTCGTAATTTATGTATATAGACATTTCAAACACGGTCAAGCCGGTTCTGGATAGATATGACCATCAGATAGGGTCATTTTGAGGCAATTTTTTTAAAATGCAAATAATGCAACTGATTATTACCAAAACAAATACTTTTATGTTTTTGATTGCTTGGGGTTTTGTATACAGTGATTTGATTGTGAAATGAGGGGTGGGTGTGAAAGAAATCGAATCTTTTGATATCCACAACATTTATCCGGAATGTTTTAGGGACCTGTACCAAAGACATACAAATGTCATTTGGACACACTGTATAGTATGTTTTCTGAATGAATACAGTGCACAAACAAATATGTTAAGATTGGTTCGGGGTAAATCATCTTAAAAAGAATCTTTTACCCTTATGCGACCTCTTTTTGCCCCGAAGGGCCACATTTTTTTAAAACCTTTGACACATTGCTAAAGTTGCTGTATTTGAAACAAAAACTATGTTTGAAAAATGCTGTGTTTATTTGCCTTGAAAAATATAGTGTACTTTAGAAAGAAGAGAAAAAAAGTGACTTTGCGAACTATGATTTCATATTATTTTCCAAGTCTTGTCCTACAGTGTAAGACACTTCATCCAATTTGTTTTTTTTTTGGGGGGGGTCACACTCCCCCAAAACAGAAATATCAAGTGAGGCATTTTACATTGTAGGACTATTTCCAAGTCCAGATGACAACCATATTTATATCTTTCTTCACTCAGATTTTGATTCTGTTTAGTTTAACCCATTATCCCTGAAGTCAACAAGCTAAGTTTTCCCATATTTTGTATAGGTCAGTGGATCACCTAAGGGCAGTTAGAGCTTCATCATTGCTGATCATTGAGATACACTGACATTGCATTGATGTTTCAAAGAGGTTACTCAAAGAATTTGATCTGGTTTTTTTTTTTGTTGCTTTGTATTGCTTCAGTCAAGCTGAGATTCAGCAAGGTCAATCAAGTTATCAGCATAATGGTATAAATTTCATGCAGCAGTTAGAAATAAGATACTCATGCAGAATGCAAATGAGTGATTTATTCTACAATAATACAACCATTAAACCATATGTGATTCCATGAAATTCATCACAAATTCCCTCAGAATAAAATACAACCTTCAGCACAGTTGGTTACAAATGCTGGCAAAAATTCCATTTCATTTGATTTCAGGCTTAAATTTGTTGTGTACATAGGCTGTTGCACAATTGGGTTCTATCTTTAATGATCAGTCAACATTTCCGGGTTTATCACTCATTCCTACCACTCAGTCAGTGAAAATTCTGAATAGTCTTTATCAGAGTAAATCTGGTAATTTCTCCACTTGGTTTCTGAATCTCCTGTTTTCCATCACATTTATTTTCAGTGAACTCAATTTTTGCTGCAAATAAAATTGTTTTATTTGATTTGTTCAGTGTCAGAAGCATCACTGAATAAAGGAAATAAAACAGTTTAATTTGTTTGATTCAAATAATTCAAATAAGATGATCTAAATAAATTTATTTTAAAAAATCATACAGATTATTTTTTAAATTCTTTTTTTTTACATACAGTGATAAACTACACATTGTGAAATCTCTCATAAATAACATTAGAATGTCTTACCTAAATAAACACCTCTTTGATCTGCTAAACTAACTGTAATCATGTGTTTGAACATCACATTTTCCAAGCATTCATAATATACGTCACATTTCTGAATAAACACATATAATAGGATCTGCTGAACTAATTGTAATTGTCAGTTGTGTGTTTGAAGTTTGAACTTCTATTAGTTTGTTCTTCCACAAGATTTATGCTGGAATACTGTTGCTGATTGCCTCCAATCTTGCCAGAAATTGCATGATTCTTCTCAAAGTGTGTGAGGAGCATAGGGGCTCTATTAATACTGGAATTGCTGACAAGGTGAAGAACTTTGGTATGAAAAGGAATGCTGAAGGGTATCTAGAATGAATGCAGTGGCTTTTGATAAAGTGCAGAGTAAAAGCTGCATAATCATTGATGCAGACCTGCCAACCCTAACAATTTTGGCATGAATTTCACGACTCTTGATAGCATTTCATGGATTCACACCACATGCAAAAAACTCACAAATTCCTGAATTTTCAATGGCTTAAATCATGACTAAAATTTTATCACATTTAGTGTCAGTCAAAATAGCAGCAGTAGTCACTGATACCCATAACGGTCCTGTATTGCTAGTCGTGATGTTAGTAGTAGAACTATATCAAATTGTTACAATTTGCCCTGTAGCAAGTATTGTAAAGTATATAATCTATATTTAGAACAGAAGGTTTACAAATACTCATGGAGAAAGTGGGGCCCAACTGATATTTTTTTTACGGCACATGTGCATATTCGTTGCAACTGTAATTATTCATAAACACCAAATGAAGACAGCTTTTTCAACTGTAGGAATTGTTCAGATATTGAAAGATTACCATGTATTGTAATTTGCTTGAGTTTATATTTTTCCACGCATGCGCTGACCACCACTAATTGTTAATCATTTGACATTTCATCTCAATGGGTTAATACCATTTCGTAATTAAGCTTCACAACAGTTAAAATATTTTCACAACCATGGAAAAAGATTGTATTCCAAAAAAGTGAAATATAGATTGGAGTATACCAAAAATTGGCCTTGTGTTCAGCCATCAAACATTGATGTACATTATCCTTTTTGTACAGTAGTACGCTGCGAATTTTAGAATTGGGAATGTGCACAGCTTACAGTTTACCTGTCATACATGTACTATATACAGTGGGACCCCGCTATAACACGGTAGTTGGGAGCCATAGAACCCGACTGTGTTATGAACCGAGCCGTGTTATAAGCAACCATGTACAATACCAACAAATTTGCAGGGTTAGCGGAGTGAGTGGGGATGGTAATGAAAACGGGTGCAGAAACGTGTGCTTCATTGGCATAATTACCATTTTAAATCAATGTATATTAAATGAGAAAACACCTGCAGTGATAACAGAGATTGCATATATAATATATTTCTTTATTCAGAGAACCACGCATTGGTACATACACGTGTGTAGTTTATATATACATATCTAATCAATAGCATGAATAGAGTATCAACACCGTGTACTCACCTGTGAATTGAATCACATACATTGAATCCACAATACAAGTATTTCCATTGAAAATATCCGCACAGAGATTTAAAATATAAAATAATTTTGTCACAGATCATTATGTGACTGAATTCAGTGGAAAAATAAATAGGAAATATTAGATAACGAATGATGGAACAGTACTTCCGAAGGTTAAAAAACAGTGTCTGTATAAATTTTGTACTGCTAAATTTTCTCATCATTGAATTGTAATTATTATTGTTTGAAAAACTCGGTGATTTTCAGCTGCTTTCTGCTACTGTCACGTTTGCTCTTCACAAAGTCAATCATATTTCTTAACTGAAGAATTTGAACATAGTCAATATCTTGCGTCTCCATCCATCTCAAAGCACACTCTAAATTTTTGACTGCTTCTGTTGCTGACAGTGGATTATCCGCAAGTGTGGTGTCCTCAGTGTCATCAGAAGCATCACCATTGTCATCATCACCATTGGTGTTACTGAACATAATATTTTGAACAATTTGTGCATCCGAAATGTGATCAGCATCTGGCAGTCATTATCAAAATTGAGCCATTCATTAACATGGTCGCGTGACTACATCAGCTTCCCAAATGCCCTCTCAGCCATAAACACATCATTCTCAGAAAATCCATCAAATAAACTATCATCATCATCACCACTGTTATCCTGAGTAATAGTAAATGCTGCCCCAAGTCCTTTTTCCCAGCATTTCTCAATGCATCTGGACGTAATAGCATCCCAAGATTTGCCGCCGAGGTACATTACTTCTTTCAGATTTAAACTTTGTAGTGTCGCCTGGATGGAGGTTTCATTGCAAACAATCTTTTTCACAAGTTCTCTTCTATAATTCACTTTAAAAATTGATATTAGGAAGTGGACAACATTATTCACTGGTCAACTGATTGCATAAAACAACACCGCCAAGCCACGCGCACTAGTTGGCGGCTTTCATTTCTTTGATGTTTTATAAATCGTTGCCCAATAATTTGAACAAGTTTAGCTCGGCAGTTGACTTTAATGATGAGCAATGTACTTAAATTAATTGATCTGTAAATTCAGGTGAGAATCTTTTATCAGCTGCCGCATTGTTTGTTGCTTAGTTGTGTAATATGTCGGATATTGTTTGAGCAACGACTGTATATGAAATGCATTGAAGACAAACACAAAGTAGACTTGATGACTTCATTGCTCATGGATCAGTAATAATAAGATTAACACTTATGAGCTGTCATTTTTCAACAATAAACAAAGATCAAAGTTCTCAAAAGGCCCAGCCATTGGTTCAGAAACTCGTATTTCTGATGTTTATTTTGGCACAAAACTGTAAGAAATTGGTTAAATTAAAAAGTTTCAGGAGCCACACCACGAGTGTTTTATATTCAATCCATATGCGATTACCTCCCCAAAGAAATGTTTTCCGTGTATGAGAATAATACATGTATATGATATTTCAGGAACCATGCCACAATCGTCTTATATTCGAATTTATATGCAGTCTCTTCTCCAAAATGATAATAAAACTTTTTACATATTTTATTTTTCGTACTTATAAGAATTTTTTTTTTTTACAAGGTAATAAGGTAAATGAAATTTCAGGAACCATGCCACGACCGTGTTATATCCAAATTCGTGTTATAACGGAGCGTGCTATAGCGTGGGTCCCACTGTAATAATATTATTATATAGGCCTAGTACATGTATGACAGATAAATTGTAAGCAATGATTTAAACCCCAGAGGGCATGTAGCAGAATGATGTGAAAAAGCACACAGCTTGTAAAATGCACATAGATATTGCAAAAATGAAGAGCACCCAGAAGATTCCAGCTCTGGAGTGCTTAAGCAAACTGCTCAGGTCCTGCATGTTACAAATGCTGAAGCATTGTTTGTGAGTTTTCTTCTTGAATATAACTAGCCTTTCACAGTTGGAGATCAGCAACTGTGACAGTGAAAGAGTATTTACTTTTGTAATGAAAATAAGGCAAACTTTAGTGCCTCCTTAGATGCTGAAAATTTGCAACAATTTTAGTCACCAAGATTAAACAGCAGGCAAGAAGCCTGAACTGTTTTGAAGACAAATTTACCATAGCACAATTGAGAAAGTTGAAGTCTGCCACAGCATCATATCATGACTAATAGCATGAAGTTGGTGTATGTCAGTAAATTTGGCAGTAAATAAATTTGTACTTGTAATCTGTGTAAATAATATGTTTTAGTTTTATTTAGGATTTCATATAATGCAGTATTGACCAACAAAGTGGAAGGAGCTAGTGTCATGGTATAATTTTTCACCAGTTGTGCTCAAAATTTATAATTTTTCACCATTTGTGCTCAAAATTCACTAAATTTTTATCCCTTTTTTCACTAATTGCAAGTCTGGAGGGTTGGCAGCTCTGTTGATGCTGTTGACATCTGGCACACGCTTGAAATAGATCTATCACTTTACAACAAGTCGGTTTGATCAACAAAATCAAGACTTGTGCCAAGGAGTCCTTCACTCCAGTTTTTCTTGTCAATATTCTTCATCACAGGTACTTGGGAAGGAACCTCACCAGTGAGCAAAAGAGACCACTGTAAAATATTTCAGTCAGGATCTTGTGTCCAGCTTGTCAACAGTGATAAACTTAAGAGCCCAAGCCAAAGCCTTCAAGCCTTTCATGTTTGACCCTGCATTGTAATAGGCTGTCTCTCTCATTGCTTGGTGAAAATCTCAATTGAAAGACTTAGATAATAATATCATGGAGCTGAGCAGCTAATTGCTGTGTGTAGTTGCCACTAGTTTGGTGTTGAACTTTCTGTATTTGGATTTGTTCATTCCAAGATCAAGAACAAATTCAGCACTGAAAAAGATGGAAATGTATTTGTTTACAAACTGTTAAACACAAAGAACCTATCCTAAGTCTGAAATATGCCATGAAACTAAATATGTTTACACTTAATTGTTTGTGATTTTCTTAATATTTTTAATTACTTTAAAATATAACAAAATTGAAAGCCAAATTCTATTGACCACTCTGGTGGCCTAAGTGGTTGGAACGTTCACCTCTGATTCAGATTCAAACCCTGGCTATTAAAGTGGCACTAGTAGCTGCCTCACTTGAAGCCCAGAATTAGGAGGCTAGTGTTAGGGGTGGTTGGCCTGGTGTCAGGATGATGTGTCGGGGATGGGTGTGGGTGGGCGGGTGTGATGCCACATGTCTGCAGCATGATGCCCTGGTGCTAGACATCACTATTAACTGCCACACTGCAGGCATCATAGCAATATGAACCAAATTATTAAAAGCCATGTTAAAATTTTTTCAAAAGTACAAACACTGAAATCTATTCTTGTGTTCAATAATTTCATTAAAATAGAAAATAAAAAATTTGATTGTTTGCAAATTATATACCTCTGTATGTAAACTTTAATTTGATTTGTTGATATTCATGTATATTTAATATATAGTGGTAAAAAGCTCTAAAAACCCAATGTTGTTTGCAGTATTAACTTGTATAGGACATTAAATTTTAATATGTCCACTCAGTTGTGGCATCTAATACACATAACAGGATTAATTGCCACACTGTATTGTGGTACACAGGAGAGTCAGTAGGTAAGGGAACAATGGTAGTTCAGTTGGAAAAGTGTCCGACTTGTAATCCAAGAATTGTAGGTTTGAACATTCACAATGGTCACAACATTGGCCATCTTTAAAGGCATTTTATACCTATTCCCTCTGATGGTCATATCAGCATGAGGTTTTCACTATAATAAACTTTTGTATCATGTCTGGTTGGGCCTAAATTAAATTGGTGCAGATCTGGTGCCCAGTATGTCAGATATGGAAACGATCTTGAAAATCTTGTTATCAGTGCTTCTCTGGAAAGGAAATGTATGTGTATATCGGTATATGATTTCTTTAGAAGACTTGTGTAGTTGGTCCTAAATGAAGTGGTATCCCTTGGACAACCATTGTAGCCACCCATAGTAGCCATCTTGAAAATGTTGCTATTGCTACTTCACCTGAATGGATAATCATACCAACATGGGGATTTTACTGAAAGATTTGTATGTTGTCTAGTTTGTTCTAAATTTAAACGATGCCAATCAGACATCTACCATGGTAGCCATTTGGAAAATATTGTTATTGCTACTTCTCCTGAAAGGAAAGTCAGATTACCATGATGTTTTCAAAATGGAAGACTACTTGTAGTGCTGAGTTGATTCTTTGTAAAAATTGTACCAGGGGATATTTGATATGGCAGTCACAGCAGCTGTCTTGAAAATGTTAGTGCTAGTCATAGATGAAAAGTCACACCAACATTGGATTTTTGCCTGAAGACTCATTATGAGGGTTGGTACTAAACGAAAAAGGTGCCTCTCTGACATTCAGCATGGTATGCATTACCATTCCTGGGTCCTAGGCACCAGATAGAAATGGGTTTGTAACCCCTGGGGAGGATTTGTAACCCCTGGGGAGGAAGCTAACTCAGACCTGCCAACCCTCATGATTTTGGCGTGAATTTCATGACTCGAGATAGCGATTCACGGATTCACGCCATGTGCTAAAAGATCATGAATTCTCAGTCAGCTTAAATCATGAATAAAATAAATTGTATCCCTTTAAATGCAAGTCAAAATAGCAGCAGTGGTCACTCGTACTAATAACGGTCCTGTGTTGCTAGTCGCAATGTTAGTAGAACTATATTCAGTTGTTACAGTTTGCCCTGTAGCAAGCATTGTAAAGTATATAATCTGTATGTAGAACAGAAGATTTACAAATAGTCGTGAAGAAAACCAGGGCCCAATTTTAAAAAAAAAATGGCACATGTACATAATCATAGCAACTGAATTTTTTTAAACAAATACCAAATGAAGACAGCTTTTTCGAGTGGGGGGAATTTTTGAGATATTGAAAGATTAGTATGTATCATAATTAGCATGAGGTCATATTTGTCCGCGCATGCGCCAACACCACTAATAGTTAATCGTTTGACATTTCATCTTATGGATAAATACCGTAATTAAGCTTCACGACAGTTCAAATGTTTTCACTTCCATGGAAAAACATGTATTCCACAAAAAGTGAAATAGAGATTGGAGTATACCAAAACCTGGCCTTGCATTCAGCCATCAAACATCAATGTATATTATGCTATTCGTACAGTGTTACACAGCGAATTTTAGAATTGGAAATGTGCACAGAGGCTCACACCATTGCTTACAGTTTACCTGTCATACATGTACTATATAATAATAATATTATATAGTAGATGTATGACAGATAAATTGTAAGCAACAATACTAGTCCCTGTGGGCATGTAACAGAACGATTGGTTGTTGTTGTTATAGGGTTTAATGCCATTTTTCAGCACAAGATAGGCTATACATGGCGGCCAGTATTAATGGTGGAGGGAGAACCCAGAAAGAACCACCGATCCACGAGAAGCTACCGGCAAGCTTTCTCACATAACCACATTGGCCGAGCCGGAGACTCGAACCCACGCAGACAGGTGAGATGGCAGTGATCCGTAACGGTGAGTGCTTTAGACCATTCGGCCACTCGGGGCCCCCATAGATATTGGAAAAATGAAGAGCACCGAGCAGATTTCAGCTCTGGAGTACTTTAAGCCAACTACTCAAGTCCTGCAAATTACCAATGCTGAAGCATTGTTTGTGAGTTTTCTTGTTGAATATAAGCTACCTTTCTCCGTTGGAGATCAACAAGTCAAAGAGTATTTCCTATTGTAAGGAAAAAAAAGACAAACTTTAGTGCCTCCCTAGGTGCTGAAAATTTGAAACAATTTTAGTTACCAAGATTAAACAGCAGGCAAGAAGCCTGAAATGGTTTGAAAACAAATTTCCCAGAGACCATTTGAGGAAGTTCAAGTCTGCCACATCATCATATCATGACATACAGTGTGAAGTTGGTTTATATCAGTAAATTTGGCAGCAAATAAATTTGTACTTGTAATCAGTGTAAATAATGTTTTAGTTTTATTTCAGGATTTTCATATAATGCAGTACTTACCGTCAAATTGGATGTAGCTAGTGTCATGGTATAATTTTTCACTAATTTTTATCCCTCTTTTCACAAATTGTGAGTCGGGAGGGTTGGCAGCTCTGCTAACTTCATAATTATATATTTGTTGTAGAGTTTTTGGGTTTACCCTAGGTATTTTTAACACCTGAAATCAAGAAACTTGGTGTGGGAATGCATCCTGATACTACATTAACATCACAAAAGTAGGTCACGCATCTTGATTAGCACTACTCACTCATTTCAGTAGGTCATTATGCCAGAGTCTTGAAAGTTTTCATGATATGCATCTGTTATTACTACACCCATTAGAATAAAGACAGCTCATTGTGATGCATTGCCTTTGGGGGTTTTTTGCATTTAACAAGTGTTTGACATGTACTGGTGTGTGTGTGTATATATATATATATATATATATATATATATATATACTGTCCTGCCTGGAATGATGAAGCTTGCTGAGGAGATGCATCTTGATAAATGTTGTGACATTCTTGTGAAATGTGGTCACTATGACCTATATTTCATGCTTTAGTTCCTTTGATGAAATTTTTTAAAAGTTTCTTGGGTTCATGTGGGAATTTTGAAACTTGATAATTGGATGCATTGATCCTACAACCAAAGGTCACTGTAACCTACATTTTATGTTTACAATTTTACAATTTCTTCTGGTAGGCCTTCATGGTTTTGTTTGTAAGGGTTTATCTTCCAAAATTTTGTTGTACAATTCTTCATATTTACATTTTTAGAACTTTACCAACCATTGAATTTTGTTGGGGTTTCTGGGATTTCTCATTTATCTCAAAAATTTGTTTCTTTTCAAAGTAATATAATGAATATAATAGGTTTTTCTTTTTCTATACAGTCGAGAAAGAAGATATTTTGTAAGTTATTTCAGACCTGGAAATTGTTTTACACAAAATATTCCAGCATCCCGTTTCATGAATAGCCAGACCATTATGTACTAAGTGTCATTGTTCAGTTCATGACCAGACTGTTTACTTCCTAGCCTGGGCAGAAGGCATTTCTGACAAATGCAATTGAAGTAGGAATGAAGGACTCTCATTGCTAATGATATGGAAGAATGGGAACCAGGCTAGAAATGGTTGAACATAAAATATGGTAGATATATATGGGTTTGGCTTGCCAGGAATTGGTTGATAATGAAACTAAATCTTTGTCATAAAGTATT
This sequence comes from Megalonaias nervosa, assembly GCA_016617855.1. Taxonomy (NCBI): domain Eukaryota; kingdom Metazoa; phylum Mollusca; class Bivalvia; order Unionida; family Unionidae; genus Megalonaias; species Megalonaias nervosa. The sequence continues at coordinate 63,232 of JAECUM010025483.1, forward strand.
TTATAAGAGCTTGTCCTAGTTGTAACTGAAAAAAAACAAAGAAGAATGTTTTAATGATGGCATTTCAGTCCTTTTATAGACTTTAGTTTGGAAAACTCGTTACTGAAATTAGAACTAGAAAACACTTTTAAAACACATGTACATCTAGAAAATGTAGTGACTACAAGTTTTTTCTACACAGAAGCTGTCGTCAAGGATGTGTCTATATTGATAAATATAGGTTTGATCATTTGCATTCATAAATTTAAAGTTGTTGAATTTTAATACCATGGTGTTTGCATAGGTTTACTATGGGAGTTGAATTATTACCACTTGTCTTGTGAATGTGTTTATTCAGTGATAAAATTTCCATAATAATGACTATACATTGTATACTGTTACAGATAACATTCAGCAGGTTAACTATTGCATTTGTGAAGCAGTATACAAATTAAACTAGTGGACAGGAAGCATTTTTATGCTACATGCCTGCGGCATCATGCCCCAGTGCTAGACATCATTATAAACTGCCAAACTGCAGACATTATAGCAATATAACTGAAAAATTGTTAAAGCTAGGTGAAAAATCCAAATCATACACTCAGACTAATAGGGTTGGACAATGTGATAGCTTCAGAAACTGACTTTAGGATAACTGGTTTGAAGAGAATAGATGAATCTCATTGTTTTTAATGAACTCATTATATTTCTGTCATAGAACAAAATGCAATTTGTTGCGAGTAATTGGTACCAAAAAAAATATAGACATTGGTCTACCTGGGCATTATGTGATGACTGATCAGGGTCTCTGTTATTTGCAATTGGACTGAGTGTATATATGGTACTTGTGCTGTAGAGATTTATCCTTGTCCTTGACTATTATGATTGTATACTTTCTCAGTGGGAATCAACAGGCAAATATAATTACCACTTGACCCTGACAGACTTCATTGGGAGATGCTAGACTGATGTTCTATTCTGCAAAACAGGCCCAGATGTCAACCACATATGCAGGTTGCTATTGTGAACAATATTATCTTGGATAATGTTGTTGTTGTTGTTGTGGGGCTTAACGCCATTTTTCAGCACACGATAGGCTATACCTGGCGGCCAGTATTAATGGTGGAGGAAGAAACCGGGAAATCCCCGGAAAGAACTACCGACCCATGAGAAGCTACTGGCAAGCTTTCTCTCATGTCCACATTCGTCGAATCCTAGACTCAAACCCACGCAGACAGAGGTGAGATGGCAGTGATCCGTAACAGAGAGCGCTTTAGACCACTCGGCCACTTGGGGCCCCTCTTGGATAATGAATAAGGTGGAAAATATGCATTTCAATTTCGATCAACTAGTGCAGAATTGGCAACTTTTATGACTTAGGTTGTTGTTTTTTTTCCATTAAATTCACCCTAAAATATAGTAGAGACAGAGTTTCATTCTGTGTCTGCTGAAGTAACCAGTGATTTTATCATGTTTATGTAGTTGAGACTGTTTCAGGGAGAGGGTTTTATGTTTTATTATTGTATTTAATTACACAGTATTTGAATAGCTGCAGACAGTTTGATATGGTGTGGCAAAAGCCTTGTATAATCTTGAGTTGTATAGATTTTATCTGCATTTACATTACCTGTAAAGTAGGAAGATTGAAAAGCACTATTAGATATGTACTGTAGTATTTTAAATAAAGGATACAATACGTCGGGTGTTTTTGTATGCCAGCCATAATGTGGAGCATGTTGTGTTTTATGCCGGTCTGTTACCAGTTTTACTTCTGCACAATAACTCCAGTTGTCCAGTTACCAAACTTTATGGATGGCTTGCGCTTGAGGTAAGGAAGAACCCTATCAATTTCAGGATCAAAAGCTCCAATGCAATGTCACATTTAAAGTTGTTGGGCTTTGTGGATGGATTGCACTTGGAATAATGTCTCATCCTATTAATTTTTAGCTCAAAAGGTCAAGGTGACTTGGATGAAAAGAAGAAACCACGTTTCTGCATAACACGTTTTTCACTATCCACAGTTATCAAACTTGGTGGATGGTTTGCATTTGAATACCCCCCAAAAAAAGGTATAGATTTTGGTAGATTTGATGTATCTGTTGTTTTATTTTAGTGCTTTTGATTATGGCAGGCTCAAATAAATATATTTTAAAAGTACTGTATTGTAGTTGGGCAAAATTTTTAATTTTCTGATTGTGGTTTAAGCCTGCTATTGACTACATGGTATGTATCTTCTGGAAAAAATAATGTTAATTTTTCCAGTAAGTTTTTTTCTTCAGCCAATTAGCAGCCTTCATTTTTTTAAAATAAAGTATTCTTTATACCACCACATTTAGGGTGATTCTGTATCGTGTACAATAATTGGTTGCCAGTGACCATATACTGTGTGTACAAGGCAGACTTTTTTACAAAGTCATCACAGTACAAAGCAAAACCTTTTGACATTCAAACTTGCTGAACGCACTATCAGATCAGGTTTATGCTGTACATTCTGTAATTGATATGCAGATGTATTATGGACTCAAAGACAGAAAGATAAGGTGTGTTACTGTTTGCAGTCAAGACATCTGTATACACATATATTCAGGACTTGAGTTTTTAAATGTATAAGATACTTGCATGGGGACAAAATCTTGAAAACAGGTTTTGTATTGATTCTGCGAAGTTGGATAATAACTTTTAGTTAGTCTTCCTTGTTTGCAAGTTATGCTAGGTTTATTATCAAGGAGAGGTTTTTTATGATAAAAATGTATATCTGGAAGTCGGCAAGGTGTTAAATGAATACCTGGATTGAGCTACGTTAGCTTGGTTGGCAGAATGTCAGCCTCTTAATCTGAAGGTCGTGGGTTTGATGCCTGCCCAGGTCAGTCCAGATTAGGTGCCACTGTGTGTCATTGGAAAAGGCATACAGCACCCATTTCCTTAGCATAATGTAATCAGTAATGTGTTATAACCACCATGCCTGCCAATGTGATGCAATAGTATTTCATGTCCTTTTTTTATAAATGAAAAAAATAATGATCATGTTCAGAAAACATATAATTATATGTTTGTATTCCTTTGGATAATATTTACCATATATGGTTGCTTATAAGTTGAGTCCAACTGCAAACTGCACAGACCCAGATCTGCCAGTGCATAATAGTTTGTTACAAGCAATCAGTAGAACAAACAACATATACCTTGATGTACAGGTGCATTATGCTATGGCAGATCACAATCTTTGTTGTTTGCAGTTTGACTCGACTTGTAAGCAGGTATGTATGGTATTTTTTTTTTAGTAATACAGTATGATTAAATGACAGCAAAGAAAAACATTGCAGACTGATTATGATTGTACAGACTGAATAACTTGACACCGGGAACTACATTTTACTGTCAGATAAGTCCCTGCAAGATTTTTATCCATCACTGTTTTCTGGTAACGTCCTCTTCCGGAATAATATTTTAGCTCTTAGTTGTGTTATTAATAGTGCACAGTCAGTCTTTAAAATGTGCCAATGTGGCATGCTGAATGTGACTTACTAAACATTGGAGAAAGACAGTTGTCGCTAGTAAGGAATGGTTTTATTTTGATTAGAATAAAATAGAGTACAGCAGATAAGTAATTACATGTAGTAGCTTTAATTTTAGGGAAACTGTTATCATAAATATCTCAGTTTACTCTATTCAGATCCTTTTTGCCAAATCTGCAACAGGTTAAAGATTATTCTTGTATCTGAGCAATTCTTATATCTGAACATTTTTGGGGTTTCTCAAGAAATAAAAATAGTGAAGGTGAATGGTTGCTTAGTCATATCATGTATACCATGAGTATTTAGAGTTCAGGATGATATAGAAGCCACAGTCAATTTAAACAGATTATGCGATGGAAATTAAAATAAATTCCTATTGCTGTATGGCTAGACATGTATTCTGTAGTTTGTCCTAAATGAAATTGGTGCCAACCTGACATCCTATATGTCTGCTATAGAAGCATATTTGAAAATCTTGCTATCACTGAAGAATATCAGAGATGGTTTCAACACTCAGCAGTTAAGAGGAAGAAGTGATCATGAATATGTGTAAATTCTTTTTGCCTGTTGAATGTCATTCCCTTCAGAGGATTCTTGTTTTGTTCGTGTGCAAATGTCTTTTTTTTTTTTAAAACATGGTATTATGTACCTATGGGTGCTCTCTATCCAGTCATTCCTATCATATACAGGTCAAAACCGCTGACAAAAATCTGTCAGTCTTTGCCTGACATTTGTTTCTATAGGTTTTTTTTCCACTGATTTCTTTCTGCCTGCCTGCCAGATACATTATACACTTAAAGAGTAAGAAAACCAGACTACTGGTAGAGCCTGACTTATATAATTAAGTTCAGGAATTGTTTTTATTAATTAATGATATTATTGTGCTCCCTCATTATGATGCTGTCCATCACAACCTGTGAATATCCTTCCATAGAGCTGTGTTCATTAATTTTACAAGTACAAAGGTTGTCCACAAAAATAGGAGATTTTTTAAATATTTTTTTGTCTTCAAACAACATTTATTGATTTACTGAATATAGGCAGGTACTAATGGCAAAGCTGCTGGGGTAAATCTCCGGACACCGGCACCTAATGACACCATTAATTGAGTGAGACTTCTTCATAATGAAGTACATGATACATATAATTTTTCTATCACTTAATGAACTGGATCCATAAATATTGTCACCTTGCAACAAGAATTGCATTTTGAAAAAGGGTTTTCAAGTGAGGGAGTTCTATACATTGCCAGTCAACTGAAAGAACATGACCCATAAACAGGTATGCATCACTGATTTTGTGGGTCTTGAATTGTTTTGTGTCCCCACTAGATTTTTTTCATCCTGTACTTGTAATAATTGTACAGAATAACACTGTTTTTCTAGAAAACTACAACCATGGTTCAGTACTTGAGATTTATTCACTTTGGGGGTGAACGGCAGTTTAAATTAGGCAAATAATCCCCTGAACAGACAAACCTCGGTATAACCTTGAATTTCTTTTTGGGATCAGTCAGTGTTGAAGTGAGTATTGCGCCAATTTGAGGCACTTGAAAACTCAATGGCATGCAGCTTAGTTGCAGATTTCTAGTTTTCAGGATGTTCCACAATTCACATGCTGAAGATTGTAAATGAAATAAAAATATTTTCCAGAATCCAGCCAGGAGAGTGATTATTCACAAGAAGAATCTCCGCAGAAAGGTTCTTCCCTTCCAAAACCACCAGTGAAAGACAGAGAAAAGGAGCAGGACTTCCAAGAGGAGTCTCGACTACAGCACTCAGAAAAGGCTGAAGAGTCCAGAAACAGGGAGGAGGAGGTCAATATGGGAACAAGGAGAAAATTTTCTTCCCACGGCACTGAGGAAATGGGAAATCAGGAGAACACTGAACCAGTTTCAAAAGGTAAAAGGACACGCACCAGGTCTCAGAGAGAGTCAGAGAGGGAAACAGTGGATGGTGCTTCGCCAGTGAAGGAGGTGGCTCAGAAACCAGGTGAGGAATCCCACAAAGGAGATGAAAGAGTGCTGGAGGAAAGAAACATGCAAGAAAAGGAAGACCATGATGCAGAAAGACAGGATGCAAAGACAGAGGAGAGTAACAGAGAGGTAACAAAAGAAGTGAAGTCAGAAGGAATGGATATTAGTTCCTCTAGAGATCAGACTAAGAAGAAATATGTGGAGAAAGAAGATGTTAAGGCCAAAGCTAATGAAACACCAATGGAAACTGAAGGTAAATCAAAATGGCAGTAAGTACCCACTAATTGCCTACCTGCTTGTGTACCCACCCACCTTTCACGCAGTAAAATTGTGACACTTTTGAGGACACTGAATAACTCATTCAGCCCCGGAGATTCTTGTCATTTTCACCTAAAATGGGGCTAGGAACACATTTTGGAGGTTATTTCTGAATACGTCCAAATATCTGGTTCCAAGAGTTTTTTCTTTAGCCTGAAGCTGTTTGGCTCGTGCATGTGCAGAAGGGTAAAAGTTGGCTTTCGGGGTGGGTGGGGGTGCTGTTATTGAACCCATCATTTTTGTCTTCTGGTCATTTCTTACTCCCAGTCCCCAATTTATCCTACTGTTTGAAAAGGTTCATCTGTCTGTGTGCAGTTCAGACTGGTCTGCCATAGATCACAGGCCAGTAAGTCTAAAATCCGGACACAAAATCTAATTTTGACAACGGGTAAATTTTTGGTATAAAAAAATTGGGTCGCAAAAATTAGGTTTCTCCCTCAGCATTTTGTAATCCAAGTAGAAAGTCCAGATTATTTAGTATCATTGTAGAGCTACATCCGTCTGCTTTTCTGTGATATCACCCACTTTAGTGTATCTTAAATGACCTTGATGCTTCAGAGCTTGGACGTAGGGTGGGATTGGGGCTGAATGAGTTAATGGAACATAATGTTAAAAAAAATGAAACCAATTTAGATGTCCTCTCTGTAGCATATTTGATTATTTTGAGGGGTTAAGCTTGAGATATTGAGGGGTTAAACTTGAGATTTATTTTTTATGTTGAAGAAAATGACCAGAACATGGTGCCATGTTTTTGGTAACTTGAGAGGATTTTTCCTGAGCATCGTGGACATTTTTGTGATACAATACAGGGTCCATTGGGGACCTTGACAATCTTGAAAAGCCTTGAGAAATGAATTGTTCCCTCAAAGCATTGAAAACGCCTTGAAAATTAAAAATATTGTCTATGTACCTTAAAAAGACTTGATTTTCATGAAACCAAAAGGCATTAAGAAATAGTTCTTGTTTTACAGAATTTAATAAAAAGAAAACCGGAAAAACAACAAAGAAAACCCAATCTCTCACCAAGTTTGTGCCAGAACGGATATTTTTCCACAACTGGCCACTGTGCAGTTGTACATTTTGAACTTCCAGTTGTATGAAGCTTGGATGTAGCAGTGGTTTAAATTTGAATCATTCGCTTTGATATGGCTGGCTGCCGATTCCAACTTCAGTGGCTAGATGAAGAAAAATATAAAGTTTGGATTATGTTACCTTTCTCAGAGAGCTTTGCAAAATGCAAATTATGCCAGAAGGATATTGATTTGCATGCAATGGGAGAGAGTGCTCCACAGTCACATGCAGCTGAAAGATAAACAAACAAGCTCTTGTAGGCTTAATGGCACTTAATACAGGCAAAACAAGAAGCCTTCATCATGAAATCATTTTTGATGAAAGGTATGTCTGTGAAAACAGATTCAGGTTTTAAAATAGAAACTGTATATGGTCTTAATTATGAAATTAGTTCAATCCAGTTCTATTTTGGGATTGAGTGGAAATATCATAGACAATAATTGCAATGAACACAATAAATCTAAAAATATAGAATACAGCTAAAGCTGAGAGAAATATTAATATATCTGATATGAAATAGTTTAATATATCCATACGCTGTTTTTAAATAAGCGATAATATAAAAAGTAAATATCTTTACTTTTTTTTTTATGGGGATGAGTGAAGAAGAAAGGAAGATACTGAAAAAGACAATGACAGCTGCTGCTGATGACTGTGCATTGAAAGCAAAGATCCATAGGAAAATTTCCTTTATCATGACATCAAAATAACTTGAGGAAAAGTGAAAAGGACAAAATCGCTGAACTTGGGGCACTTGAAAAACTGCTTGATGACAAAGCTACAAGAACTGAAAAATTCACTCTAAAATATTTTGGACTTTGTAAATAGTGTAGTGTAGACAGAGTAAAATGAACTTTAT
>JAECUM010025484.1:0-57123 GCA_016617855.1 Megalonaias nervosa
AGTTCAAAAACTTTTTGCTCAAGCACAGGCTATTCCATTTGGGTATATAACAATAAATCTACATGATCCAAGATCCAGATATCGTATAGTTCTAGATAAAATCTTTGGTTAATTAACGATAGCAGCAGGCAGGGTGAAAAACAACAAAAATTAATTGACCCGGTAAGTAAACTAAACGCATTATAAAAATAAAAACAAAAAGTCAAAAATAAAATAACAAAAATGAGCTAACCTAAAACGATTTATTATCCGTTTATTTCAAACTATATGATAATAATAAAGTTAGGAGGTTCGGTTTAGCGTTATTGGCATTATTTTTTTTTCAGCCCCCGTAGGAACAGTTATTTTGTGAAAAACTTGCTCGAAACCAATTTGTAGGGTTCACCCTGCCTGCTGCTGAAGGAAATATACTAATGCAGTTAAAATGTAATTAGAGACCAATTTCATTGCCTAATGTGGACAATAAAATAGCATCAGTTTCAATAGCGATCAAACCTGAAAACAAAGATCGAATTCTAGCGAAGAAGTGCACTAAATGTGGTTGCGTTTAACAAAAACAAAAATTTCACAAGTTACAAAAATAAAGTTTTACAATACATGAATTTGGAAAAATAGTTAGCAAAGCTGTATAATAAAACATAAGAGGGCCTCTTTATAACTTCAACAGCATGTAGAATACAACAATCAAACATTGTATTTGCTATTGAATTCTGTATTTTTAGGTAATATGTTCAAGTTTGAGTACCATGTTGATGAGTGTTAGAAAATATATTTTTCTTTGTACGTGTGTGGGTGTGGGGGTGTGTGTGGGTGTGTGTGTGTGTGTGTGTGTGTGTGTGTGTGTGTGTGTGTGTGTGTGTGTGTGTGTGTGTGTGTGTGTGAGAGAGAGAGAGAGAGAGAGAGAGAGAGAGAGAGAGAGAGAGAGAGAGAGAGAGTATATTAATATAGACAATGTAACAGTGTAAACCAGGATTTCAACAATTATTATAACACCCAATATACTGTATCAGGTAGTGTTATGGGAAATCTGTAAATTCCAGACTGATGAAATGTTGAAATGTCAATAACAACAAAGAGAACAATATAAAAGAAATCATAGTAGTGTTAACAGCTTAGAGATTAAACAAATGAACAAGGTTTGGTCCATTGCTTGGTAATGTGTGGCGTTTTGATAATTATGCCTCAAAATGTTATAGACAAGTGTTTCATTAAAAAAAATTATAAAGATGGTTCCATAAAGAATGACGAGCTGACATCCGACATGGTTATCATCTTGAAAGTCTTGTTATCACAACTTATCCTACACTTATGGTTATATCGATATGGGTATTCCACTCTTGAATGTAAGTTTTTATCGATATGGGCATTCCACTCTTGAATGTAAGTTTATATCGATATGGGCATTCCACTCTTGAATGTAAGTTTTTATCGATATGGGCATTCCACTCTTGAATGTAAGTTTATATCGATATGGGCATTCCACTCTTGAATATAAGTTTATATCGATATGGGTATTCCACTCTTGAATGTAAGTTTATATCGATATGGGCATTCCACTCTTGAATGTAAAAATATATCGATATGGGCATTCCACTCATGAATGTAAGTTTATATCGATATGGGCATTCCACTCTTGAATGTAAGTTTATCTCGATATGGACATTCCGCTCTTGAATATAAGTTTATATCGATATGGGAATTCCACTCTTGAATATAAGTTTATATCGATATGGGAATTCCACTCTTGAATGTAAGTTTCTATCGATATGGGCTTTCCACTCTTAAATATATGGTTCTATCAACATGGGCATTCAACTCTTAAATGTATGGTTCTGTCGACATGAACTTTCCACTCTTAAAGGTATCGTTCTATCGACATGGGCTTTCCGATCTTAAATTTATGGTTCTATCGACGTGAACTTTCCACTCATAAATATATGGATCTATCGACATGGGATTTCCATATAAAACACTATAATATAGCAGGTCTTAAATGCAAACGGTGCTGATATGACCTGCAACATGGTAACGATATCGGTAATCTCAAAACGTTGTTAGCACTACCCTTGTAAGAATGGCATTAACATGTGGATTTCACTAGAAAATCCTCTTTAAATACGTAATTGTTTCCGAACTGAACATTGTGCTGATCTGAACACCGGTTCCACACTTAGGTGAACAACGTTTTAAAAGGAAACCTACTTGACCCTGGTGTTAATTCAGAGGTTACTGCTTACATTTGTCTGTTCCACTGAGTTTATGAGCACAGCTACTTGCGTATGCACAAATTAGTCTTAAAATAATTTTGTATTTCATTTGTATATACTTGCCAAAAGGCAAAATAGAAATTGTTATGAGGTCCATCTGGCTGGTACCTCTTACTGTATCTACATAATAAATTTCGTATTACACCATGTACGTTTATCAGACTCTGTCAATAACTTATATTTGTAATAAGAAATAAGCCTATTGATTTGGAAGTAACAGGCTTATGTCACTATGCTAAAAGAATAATAACGATTTCTGCACATTAACAAGAGTTCTAAATGACATACCTTGAATATACCTTGTTAATGGATTGAATTTGGAATAAGAAAATAACAATGATTATTTCTCGGTCGAAAGGTCAAAAACATAAAACTTGTATTGGCACAAAGGTTTCAGGTCCACGACAGTTTGGAGATGACTTAAACTTTGGGTAAGAAAGAAGCCTATGGACGAAGGTTTTTGCGGAAGGGATGCACTTAAAGGTCGGGTTTGGTAAGTATAAGTAATGTTTGTTTTTAAAGGGTCTTTAGTTGTATGTTATTAAATACATTTTATTGGTCGTTTGGTTTAGTTAACTTTAATTTTACAGTAGTTTAGTACAAAAATTTTGTTATATCGACTGCCTACTCGTAAAGGAAATGAAACGCACCTGAGTTTCAGTTAAGACGAGTACCATTCTTAGCATGACGTCATTGGTGCCACTCCTCATTTAACATTTATATCTGCTTATCTCAAACGGTAATAATGTCCCCTAACGTCAACTTACTTTCAGTGTATCAGTTGTAAATATAAGACTAGAACATCGTATCCTTTCAAACATGGGCACTCATTTTGTCTTAACGTTTTACCCGTTCTCATTTTTATGTTTTCTTTCTGAACACGCTCTCTCAGAAATAAATTGGTATGATTTATGTAGTTCATTAAATTAACATGAAACACGTTCGTGCAACAAACCGATGGATGTTGTAATGCAGTTTTAAAATAGCGGTAATAATAGACAACAGCCAGTCTGAATTGCATAAAAATAGTTTATATTTGCTAATATAATACTGTCGATAAGCTAAATTGTTTTTGATCATATCCATACCCATAATGGTTTTCACTTTTCAAATTGCAATGTGTACAAAAAAGACACGATGATAAAAAAAGGTCACCAGATGTGGCAGCATAAATGAAAACACCAAACGTCAGCTAGTTCAGAAAAGTATAGTGTGCACCTGAGATGTTAATATAATAGCTTTATTGTACCGTATCATGACAACACTAAACCTTTATCAAAGAAGCATTCGTCATTTTTATAACAACTGTATTTGACTTCCACTTGCTTGTTCTCATTTGTCTGTACATAATAAATTTTGTAATTATCGTGCTTGTCTTTTCTCTTTTAATTCATTTACTTGCTAGTTTGTTCATTCATTCATTCTTATTCTTAACCTCTCACTCGACTCCAACGTCTGTCAATTCTTTCAGTTGTTTATATATTCCTTTTTGTAAATACATATTAATTTCAAGGAATATTGGTAAAATCGCAGATAGATTTAATTAGATCATTAATCATTAATGGCACTCTTGGTTAAATTATTCAGAAAATGTCGTTAAAATATTAACATGTATAGTGATAATTACATTGATATTCTCTCTCTCTCTCTCTCTCTCTCTCTCTCTCTCTCTCTCAAAACGTTTTCCTTTCCTGACCAATCTTATATTATCTGCCATCAAGGAAACGACATAAAAGTTTGTCTCAATTTAATTTTCTCTTTTACTAAATGAAAATTGCTTTCTACAGATAAAGATTTCTTGCCAAGAAATGATACACTTTTGTGGAGTAAGTCAAAAACATTTTATAAGACCACGATGCGGCCTGACAAAATCATCCATTATTATGTTGAAAGAGAGTAACATAACAAGCATTATGCTGAATAATATTCTGATGCAACTTTATTCAAACCACTTTTACCTCAGTTTACTGAAATCATAAAGAAACAGCTTAAATGATCATCTTTAAAATAGATCAACTATAATTTCGATCACAAAGTTGAAAAATAAACATGTTTCTCTTCAAATACATACACATGTGTCTATATCTTATCTTTCTGTTGGAACAATTCGGTGCTACACACAGGAACATGCTGACCTCCGTTATTGCAATAACAGATCGCAGTATACCAACGACATAACAAGCATTCTACATGCCAGAGTTAAATAAATACTCTCGATTTAGCCGTGGGTAAAGTATTATGCAAACAAGTGTGCTTTCACCGTTCTAGCGTTCCATGAATCATATCACATCATATCATGACAAAAAACACTATTTGGTGCCCAAGCAGCCCATATAATATAGGATGTATACAGAATCAACATGATATTTAAGGTACAAAAAAGCCTATTCAATCTAGGGTCTAATGATCAAAGGTCAAGATCATTTTGACTGACAGAAAAATGTTTTCTTTGGATGGTTTTCACAATAACTTTTCTTCTAAAGTAAGTTCTTGACCAGTCTTCGCTGATAGGTTGCACTTAGGGCAAAAAACCATAAAGATTTTTGGGTCTACAGATAAAAGGTCAAAGTGAGTCTAGTAAGAAAATGTTGACATCTGCACAGAAAAGTTGGTTCTCACGTCACTGAGACCTGTTGGTTTATAAAATGCAGTGCCAACTATGTCCCATTTTCGCCTATAGAGATGGCTATTAAACACAGAGCGGGCACATAATGTACAGTTTAAAAAAATATTAATCAATAAACAAGGTTTTTAGTCAGCGCTCTGACTTTGATTTCAAGGTCAAGACAATTCATACATGGAAATCTTCTTGCAGTGACGTCACTGAGTGGGTGCGGGGGGGGGGGTGCGGACCGCACCGGGTGACACCATCAGAAGGGGTGACGCCAAAATGACTGTCTATAAAATTTTTGAATTTTTGTGCAGTAAGGAGGTCCATGGAGGTGACACCATGAGTTACCGCACTGGGTGACACCAACCCTAGTGACGCCACCGTCTTCTTGTGGAATAGCGTGTGAACTGAAGATGAGCCGCTCTGATTGGTCAATGCTGGAGTTTTCATTTGCAATCGCATTATTATGTTTGATGCAACTGGGGCCTATTGTGGGTATTTGACAAAGCTAAAAGAAACCAGTTTGACGGAACACCTTTTTGGTTTTGCCGGCTCTGCAATAACTCTCGGGAGAGTTTGAATTTGTGTAGCCAGTGATGTGTATTGTCCGTGTGTCTAGAGTTCTATCAAATAGCTTTGTGTGTGTGTGTGTGTGTGTGTGTGTGTGTGTGTGTGTGTCTCAAAATATTTTGGATGGTGCGTTATCAAATTTGGAGAGACCTTAAGTTGCTTTATGAGTGAATTTCTTTTTGTTATATATCTGTTGTTCTTGTTGTTGTTGGATTTTATAAAAACTTTGTCGGGCACAGCAGAAGACAACAAGGGTTTCTTCTTTCTAAAGTAGTTCCTAGCGGGTAGACACCATGACTGAGACGACCGGACTAAGATAACCAGACTGAGATAGAAAAAGTAAGGTTAGCAAAACATGTAGATTTCTCTGTCGCATGTGGGAGAAAGACACATCTATACACAAACATATACAAATACATATATATTAGCAATGAATCTGAGAAGTATATCTCTTTTCTAGAGATCTGGCTGGTTATGAAAAGGGTCTTTGAATTTTTTTTAAACTAAAGACATTTAACACATACTACACCGTTTCACACTAGTGCTGCTGTATCAAGTATTCATCTTCCAGAAGGGGACGACATAAGTTTAGCTTTGGCTGATGTCTTATCGTCTCAACAAGAATCTTTGCCTGCTGCGTTAGTACCACCTTCACCTCCTATTCCATCATTATCAGTGTATAATGACTTTAGACAGGACAGAATCAGAACTTGAGAGATTTCTGCAACGTCAGAACGAAAAAGTATTTGTTCATTAGCAACAAGAAGAGGAAAAACGAAACTAAGATGAAGTAGAGAAGATGAAAACTTTCAACACAGAGGAAATGGAAGAGAATGAAAACAAAACGGTTAGTCCATTACAAGATATTTTGGCGGGGTTAAAATATCTGAGAAATGTATCAGATTTATTTAGCCCAGCCAAAAAGAAAGCGACGTTCACGACGTAAGACTTTTAAACCTTATATGACTACGTCGACGTTCGCAACCACAGAGATGCCATCAGAAGCTGACACTACTACAAAAAGCACGTGTCATAAGTTTGTTACTCTTCCCTCCCGTCTTAGAGGTTCCTTTTCCTTGACGTTGTGGGCATTATGGAGCTCAATGTCCTATCTCTTGTCAGCTTATCTTCACTTTGACTTCAGGTGGAATAGTCGGTAGCCTTTTTGGAAGTATATTTTCGAATGAGTCTCTTTAATGATTCCGCGAAAGAGTCGATCTGTTCTTCCATTATCACAGACTGAAAGTTAGATGATATGTTTTTACTATGAAAAGCTTTATATATAGGGAGAGGGTGTGTATCTTAGGCAAATCAAAGTTCAATGAAGATGAAACGATCACTCCTTGCTAAAAAGTGACCAGACGAAACCAAGTAACTACGATGACTTTCCGTGTCACTTTCTGCGCGAAGTTACGTATTAGCAGAAGCGCATGCTAGCAGTTTTGAAACGGGGATGAAATGAGCCAGTGCCAACTCAATCTACCTCCCCTACTAGACCAACAAGTAGGTCTCCGCTTTTGACAGTGGAGACCAACGCCGTCGGGCAATAGTCCATACTGAAGTTTTACGCTGTGTTAACATTCTTTTAGTTCTGACGTATCGGACGCTCGCTAGTAATTAATATATTAATTTCGACTGACCTTGGTATGCGGATGGAAACTAAAATCCCTTTTCTTTTGACCTATGGCGTCAAATCCTTCAGAACACTCACAGTTTAGTAATAATCCCTGTCAGAACAGAACACCTATATATACTTCTATTATTGACCTTACTTTTAAATTGCTGACGCATGCGTGGAAAGCAGCATCACCCCAAGGCAAGAAAACTGCTTGAAACCTAGCGAGGAGTATATCACACGGAACTGACTACTGCTTGGGACGAAATTGAGGTTGGATCTGGCCGTCACGGCAGAATTTTGAGACTGAGAGACAGACAGACGTGTCGGAAATTCGAGATCTAGAGGCATACCATACCAAGGTCAGTCGAAATAGATTTATTAATTACTAGCGAGCGTCCGATACGTCAGAACTAAAAGAATGTTAACACAGCTTAAAACTTCAGTATGGACTATTGCCCGACGGCGTTGGTCTCCGCTGTCAGAAAAAAAAAAAGAAAAAAAAAAAAAAAAAAAAAAAAGCGGAGACCTACTTGTTGGTTTACCTCCCCTACAAGACCGAGAGAGTCAAGATCAGTCAAGATAGAAACTCGTTCAGTAGCTCCTGAAAATTATTTTCACAGTTGAGAGACCCGAAAAGCGACTTCCAGGACATACCAAACGATACCTTAACCATACACAGTGAAATTTAATGAGTATAAGCCTGAAGTGCCACATGAAAACTTAGAGGGTTTCATTACAGATTTATGGGAATCATTATTAGAAACATTGCAACGAAGAGTGCCTATAGCAAAAGTCTTATAGGTCATGTATGTGCATTTAGTCATCTTAAATATAAATTGTTGTTTTAACATTTAAAAAAAAATTAACCGAAGTCTATTCAGTCCTGATTATTGAATGGTCTGTACCTTATCTGTAATCAAGAAACTTCCAGACGAAAATTATTGATCACAATGGACTGCTACAAAGGTGGCCAAGTACTAAACTGGGTCAAGAAAAGAGCACATCGAGTCTAATCATGCATTACTAACTTGTTTATAAACATGCGTATCTTTTATTGTGAAATTACAGCGCGCAGCATTCAATCCAAAATGTACTGGCATCAAATGTAGATTTTCTCTTGTCCGAAATTTATTTATAATAACATGCAATTCTTAGGTTGTTTTGAACCACTACATTTGCATTTGTTTGTTTGCTTGCTTGCGAGAGAGAGAGAGAGAGAGAGAGAGAGAGAGAGAGAGAGAGAGAAAAGTGTTAGACCAACAAATTGATCTCCGCCACTTTATTATTATTATTATTATTATTACTAGCCCTCTCTTACTGCCATATACTTCAGAAATACTAGTAAGTTGCAGAGAAGAACTCGTTGGTCTAACAATTGAATTGTATATTGCAGCGTGTTTAGTGGTTTTAGTTTTGTTGGAGTTTTTCCCCCTTGAATACTCGTACTAGAGTTAGGATAAGAGTACCGAAGTCTTTTCACGTGTTTTGAGATTTTAACTTCTAGTGAAAATAAGTCTAAAAGTATGAGCCACAGCCGTCCTGTCAGGGTGCCCATTAGGTAAACGCATGCTGAGTAATCATGTTGACAAGCTAGTCTGAAGATTGTTTTGGTTTAAGGAAACATGGAGTTTAGTGTAAGCTTAGTGTGTGCTTCTGTCTTAGTCCTACGTATAAGACCACAGGAGTCTGCAGTTTTATCAATAAAGCACGACGAAATTTCTGACAACATGAAATCACCTTATCGGCATTATAAATTAACAATATTTTCTTCTCTGTAATATCCCTGTATGCTTTTAAAGCATCTTGGTCTAAACAACAATGCAGTTTTTCACCATTCTGAAAACCATGCAAACTGCATTTATTGCATCTATGACAGGGTTAGAAATGTTTAATACTGTTTTCTTGCCAAAATTACATAAATGTTAATGTATCAAAGTATATATATTTATCTTTCTAAAATTTATATTGATTTCAGTATATTAGATTATGTATTTCTTTATTCAAAACTGGAATTGAGGAAAGAAAGTCATTAAATTCAACAGCAAAATTGATAATTATTTCATTAATGGGCTTCAGTAGGGAAAGAAATGTGATGTTGGTTGAGATAAAGTGACCTGATTTTTATTCATTTCACAGTCAACAGCAAACAAGTTGCATCAGTTGTTTCAGTTCAGTGACTGTGGCAAAATAAAAATACTTGGAATGACTATAAAAGTGTATTAGGCAATTTGATATTTTTTGGTCATTGTTAGGCATACTGTGCATACTTAAAGGATTTTGCAAGCTCAAAGCATTTTCTTTACTTGCAGCAAAGTGTGAAATTACTGTCAAGAAAACCTCTGAAAATTGTGTCATCAGCTACATGTTATCGCATGGTACCAACAAAATAAAATGGCTACTCCGCAACATGTAATGCTCCGAAACTGATGTCACGACAATATATTATTTATAGGTAAATTGGAAGCAACAATACAATTCCCTGTGTGCACAAATATAATAAAAGTCAAGTAGGTGTTTAGAACCGACTATTTCAGTAACGAGTGTCATTTTTTAGAATTTGATTACACATACCTTTAAATGAAATTATTCACTTCATTTGATCCTTATATGTCCATATTCTTTTGGCAGGTCATTATATACATGACCCAAGAAATATATATGGCAAAATCAGTGTTAAATTATGTGGATATCTTTGGATGAGGTCAACCTAATGGTGTGATTCAGTACAAACCGGATTGAATGTTACATGCTATGATGTCACATTGAGTATATGTTGAAAACAAATTTTGTACTACCCTGTTAATTGTTATGATAGACCTGCTGTCCTCTTTTCTTGACCCAGTTTAGTACATGGCTACCACTGTAAACCTTGATAGTGATCAACAATTTTAGTCTTGAAGTTTTTTGATAACATTCAAGGTGCAGAACATTCCACAATTCAGGATTGAATAGAGTTTGGTTAAACTATTTTAGTATTAAGTGTTTGATCAACAGTTAATATTTAATTTAATTTGAATAAATGTGCATACATGACCACATTGACATAATCTCAAATATTGTACTATAGTATAGTATTCGCACATTATCTCATTTGTTGTTACCCCTCTACCAATTGAAAACAGAAAACAAAGGGCATCAAGGATATAAAATATGAACAAAGCTTGATAAGTTATACATCAATTTATAATTTCTAACCTGTTTGTCAGCAGGAGGTTCCAGACACTGTCAATTTTGTTGGTATATTGAATCAAAGGGAGTTTTTGTTGTAACCAAGTTGCATTATTTGCATGGGTGAGTCTGTTTTCAAGCAACAGGTGTTATGTAGTTTATTGTCTTAAATAATCACATTTATTCAGTAAATTTTGGAATTATATCTTTTTGAACATGTGTACAAAATTCATTTGTTTTAGAAATATTAAAACTAGACATTGCAAATATTGGACGAAGATGACACAGCTATTGCTGCAATGGGCTGTTCTAGAAACAAGTAAAGGTCAGTGAACAGTCAGCTTGCTTGTTTACACCGAGATCTTCCGTTTGGTTTTAAATGCCAATAAGTTAACACAGTTGGTTACCCCCTGGTGACAGTGAGGTTAGAAATTATAAATTGATGAACGAAATGACTAAGTGTTGTGCATTCTTTATATCCAGATTGGTAGGGGGCATATAAAGAAATGGGATTGTATGCAAATACTATAGGAATGAAAGGCCAACCTTATGTAGGCAAAGGACATGAATAATATAGTACCAGTTTTGTAACTAAACTCAGATAATGTTTAATGTCATTGCATCAGATAATTTTAAAAATAAAAACTAGGTCTAAACTGTTTGTTTTGTGTGTGATTTTTCAAGAACTGAAATTAGTTTTGTGTGCACCGGGGAGGAGGGGGATTCCAAAAATACATTTTCATAAGTTTTCAGAAAAACATGGTGGTCTCACAAAGTTTGATGATGAACAAAATAGTCTAAAACTTTTGATTGTGCAATAAAAAAAAACATTTTTATAGCTTCACCTTTAATTAGGATGCATAATGAAAAATCCAGCTAGTCAAATGTGTCAAGAACATCCGATGATAGGTGTATCCTTTGCCCTACATAGTCATTTTCATGAACTCACACACAAAATATGTACCATAATTAAGCCCATTTCATTTATGTTTATGAAATTATTTCTACAAAATATATCCATGTTTAAGCAGTACGAAACTCAGTTTTAAAAAATACATTTGTAGTCACCATATTAAGGGAGGGATAATTCATTTGCCCCTTTGTATTACTAATGATGCAGTAAAGTAAAATATTGTCAACTTATTGATAAATTTTAGTAGGTTAAAGTAATCCACACTTCACGTTGCTCAAATTTCATTTCTTGAATTTGGACTATTTCTTGCACACACAAGGCTATATATGGTGGCCAACATAACTTGGTGAAGGAAAAACCCAGGAAAACTCGGGTAAAACCACCAATTCATGGGAAGCTACAGGATGCTTTCTCACACATCCATATTCAAGGCCTTCCATTAGATTTATTGTTGGAGGGTGAATTACCAAAGTAGGTGGCAGGTCTGGGGGACCTCCCCCAATGGAAATACAGGATTCTTTAAAATTAGCTGGGCATAAAGTAAAAGTACCCGGTAAATCACACAGCTCCTGGCTAATAAGGAGAGTTCTGCACATTGGCCGAGCCAGAGAAGAACCTGTTTGTCTGAATTCCCCCACCCTATTCCCAATCCATGGGCTGTTCCACTCAGAATAAATGCCAAAAGATCTGTATAAAATTATATTATACTAATAATCTCATAACCACAGGAACAACAGTAGCAGTTGCTACAGTGCAGTCATTTACATTCATTTATTTTTATGTAGAGCTGCAGGATGGATTTAGTGTTATGACATGTATGGATGTGTGCCACATTGTGTATGAATATGTATAACATTCTGTAAGTGGCAAAATGCTTAATATCTACAGACTATGCATGCAGGCCAAGTCTGGCTTAAGCAATGAGTCACAAGTGTGTGTGTGTGTGTGTGTGTGTGTGTGTGTGTTATTTTACTGCCACTTTTTTCAGTAAGAATTTTAAGAATATTTAAATTATATTAATTATTTGTAGTATGGTCCAAAATCAGTTGCAGAATCAAATCCGAGTCGCATTTCCTTTAGCAGGATTTTGAAATGTTTAGATGCATTTCAACAGGGTAGAAAACTTGCTGAATGGTTTACTAGTCCCAATCAAAGTTTTTGTGAAATAGCACAATAACGTGGATTTTTCTTTCATATCCTGTTTAAACTAGAAGGCAGGTTATTAAAGTCCTGAGCTACCAAACAATGTCAATTTGCATGCAAATCTGGCCCAACGGTATAAAAAGTGTGGCTTTAGTACAAGTAATACACTGTATTTGTGCACCAAGATGTGCCTCTAGTCAACATCCGGATTTATTAACATGAATAATAATTGCTTTAAATCAATACGCATGTTTATAAGTAGATATAAATTGTGCCTCTAATTAACAAATGCTCCTTCATATTAACTTTGTATTTTTGAATGAATTTTTCGCGATATTTCTGCATTGGCTAAAAGAATTCCCTAACCTTCAAATAAAACCCAATAAACTTCACACAAATGCATGTATTGCTGATCAGAATATTAATTTAGAAATTCGCTTTCAGATTTAATGCTGATCTGTAATTGTTATTGCTACATTGTATTCAGCAAAGGTACTTTTCATAATTTGCAGTGAATTTTTTATAGGTGATAGGTAATAAACACTACTTAAACATGTTTTACTTTCTTAATAGATGTACCAGCATTCCAGTTTATGGCATGCCGAGGACTTGACATCTGAGGAACTACATAGAAGAAGCCTTTGAGTACATTGTCTACACAATATATATCCTGTTGATCTAAGAGATCACACAAACTAAAGAAAATGATCTCAATAAATATAACTAAAAATGTTCTTCTTTGCAGACAGTATTTGAGAATGAATTATTGCCTTTCAAAATCACTTAAAAGACAATTGTCCGTTCAAACAGTTGAAAATCCCTTTGATGAAAACTTGAAAGTCTCGGAAATTATTGATGTCAGAACATCTGCAGAATTTGAAATTGATCATATTCCTGGTGCTGTAAATTTACCAGTTCTGAACAATGAGGAACGAATCACTGTCGGAACTTTGTACACCAAGGATGTATTTTCTGCAAGAAAGACTGGTGCTGCAGCTGTGACTCGTAACATAAGCGAACATCTGCAGAGTTACTTCTCAAACAAGTCACAAGATTACTCTCCCTTAGTATACTGCTGGCGTGGAGGAATGCGCTCAAATAGTATGGGGATAGTTTTATCAAATATTGGATTCCAGGTGTATGTTCTGAAAGGAGGTTACAAGGCATATAGAAGTCAAGTTGTTCAGGATCTCAAAACACTACCAGACAGTCTTGATTTCAGAGTGATTACAGGTATGGCTTGAACACAGTTTTAGTATTTTGTAAAAGCTTGGTTTATCTTTAAAAATCCAATTCTCAGATCAGAAGATTTATAGAGTTTTTTAATATATGAGGAAAGCTAATGTTGCTGTAATCAACTATATTTGACATAATACTTACTCAGTGAACTGCTCCAGCGGCTTAGTAATTAGAGTGTCTGCCTCGTCTGTGGGAGGTTTCGGGTTCAAACCCTGACCGAGTCATACCAAAGACTTATAAAAATGGTACTAACAGCTGCCTTGCTAGGTGCTCAGCACTAAGAGGTTAGTGTTAGGACTGGTCGGCCTGGTGTCAGGATAATGTGACTGGGTGGGACATGATGCTGCATGTCTGCAGCATGATGCCCCAGTGCTAGACATTGCTATAAACTGCCACACTGCAGACATTGTAGCAATATGACTGCAAAATTGTTAAAGCTACGTTAAAAATCCAAATCACACACACATGCCAACTTGGTGCTTAACAAATTATTTTTAGGGTAAATTTCATGAGGTTAAAGTTCTTTATAATACACACACTGATGTGCAGTTACTTTTGTTTGAGTTCAAAATTGACGATGACATCACTAACTGGTTTGATTTCTATGAAAATGATCGTGGCTGACCAGGCAGGCTTGTGCTCTATACCATCTGTAGCACGCTGGATAGGAGATGCAGGAGGATGTACTGCTGTTCTAGATTTAGGCTGATTGTGCTTTTTCTCTTAAGCTATTCTTATGCAGCGGTAATCTTATTAAAAATTCTAAAATTTATATGAATGAAATTAAGTATGCCAAAAATAAGTTTTTATGACTTTATTTTTATTTTTTATTGTTCTGAAAAAAGCGAAATCCATATAAAGGTCAGAGTAAAATGTAATTTAGAGAAAAAAAAGCATAGTGATGACACCAAAAGCATACTGGTTGGTATGTATATAAATACTTACCAAATAATGTCTAATTGGGTCTTGTTGAATTGATCTTCAGACACAAGTGGTCATTATATGTAGGTAGTTGTAGCAGGTTTGAATATACTTTAAATATAATTTCAGCTGATTTTGACTGAATTACAATGCTGTAATTTATCCCCTTTCAGACCCATCATGCAAAGCGCCTGTAGATTTATTTAAATGCATGTGGTCATAGGGACATGCGGCTATCAAGACTACAAATGATGGGTCTGAATGGTGATAAATTACATCATTGTAATTCATTTAACTTCTAAACCTAGAAATTAAGCCTTAATTGTTGCAGCTTTTGTGAAATTTTGTTAATGGTTTTTAAATGCCATGTAAGAAATGCTATGATGGTATTTGTGGGTAGGACATCTGCAGAACAGCCATTTGGATTGGGACGCATTTTTGGCCACCTTAAAGTCAGAAAAATTCATTCATGAATTTAGCCCACTGTGAGGTCACATCAGCTTACGTCTCTACATTGATCATGTGTTTTACATCCGTCAGCAGTTGCTTTTTAAAACTTCTCAAAAACCACTGACCCATTTGGACCAAATTTAGCAGAGGGCATTATGGAATGAAAGACTTTCATACTGGTACAAGTGATGTTGATCCAACATCAAATATTGTCACTGTTGCTAGAAGTAGACCAAAAATTTGGACAACTTTTTTTAATGATTCATCCACAGTTATGACTGCCTTGACTGAAAATAGACAAAAATAATCTTGAAACGTTTCAAATAACTTTGTTCAAATTTGACAAAGCGTCTTGGCATGAACATTTTTCAAGTTTGAATAGCCGATCCACACGCAAATATGATTGCCATTGCTGAAAATAGAAACCCATCCTTCAACCATCAATAGTTGCTATCTTCAAGTTTTAAAAATCTGTAAGACCAGTTTCAACCAAACTTGACAGAGAGCTTCCAGTTTATACAGATATGCAGATCTGTTATTTAATGTGGCCACTGACAAACACTATAAGAACATTTAAATGACTTCTCCAGAATGACTGTACAGAATGTGATCACATTGACAAGAAAAGCATCCTAGCTTCAAGACCTTTCTCGTTTATACAGATAGTTATCTGCCATGAAATATGGCCATCATTACTAAAAATAGAAGAAAAACCTTTTCATGACAAATTATAAAAAGTAGGTTGAATTGGACCGAAACCTGATAGAAAAGTCTCCTTGCATAAAGATCTTTTGAAGTTTCTGCAAATTAAGCTGCCATCACAAAAAATGGAAAACCCTTTTGATGCTCAGCAGATTTTTAAAGAATTGTGACAAAGCATTCTGGCATGGATAGCATGCATTTTTTTACAACTGATGCTGAATCTATCATTGTATAGGCCACAGTTACTTAGAATAAAAAATCATTTAAATTACTTCTTCACAAGAAACAAACAACAGAACTTGACCAAATATAGCAGAGACTGTCCTTGCACAGAGGGCTTTGAATTTTATGAAAATGAAGTCAATCAACCATCAAATATGGCCAGTGTTGCTAAAAATAGAAAATGTTTTATCTGAAAACTGCTTAGCAGAATTTGACTAAACTTTTCCTTGTTTACTGAAAGCATCCAGGCATAAAGGGCAAATGAGGGTTAAAGTAATAAGGGTTTTCAAATTTATACAACTAATGCTGATTCATCTTCACTTTGTCTTCATGGCTGACATTACCAAAAGTGGAAAATCCCTTAAATGGCTTGTTTTCACAAATTAAAGCAGAATTAAACCAAATTTTACCGAGAGCATTCTGGCATGAAGGGCTTTTAAATTTGTAGAAATGATCTCCCATTAAATATGGCTGCTATTATTAAAAATGGAAGAACCTTTGACAGTTTTTAAAATACTGCTAAACACAATGTCATCAGATTAGAATGTGATCTAGCTTGAATGCCTCTTGGATTTGAATGCAATTTTCTATTAAACGGACCACTTTTGACATTTTTATTTTAGCTGTGTGTGTATAAAACGAATGGGGCTTATAAAATTTGAATTGATGCATCAAAGAATATTTATGGCAAACATCATAGACAACACTTATCACCCCATTTTTAACCTCTCTATTTGTCCCAGCTGGTATCTCAGCTTAATTTAGATAGTCCTTACAGTATCGAAACTGTCCTTCTGAAAGTAGTTAATGACCTCACTGCTTTGGATAGTGGAAATGGTGGAAAGATTGCAGTCCTCACCCTCCTTCATTTGTCTGCATTGTTGGACACAATAGACCATGATATATTTTTTCTCCATCACCAGCATTTGCGATACATCCTTATTATGGTTTAAGTCATACTTAGTCCACAGCACACAAATTGTGTCCATAAATGGAAAACATTCCAGTCCAGTTGATCTATGATTTGGTTTTCCAGAGTTCTGTTCTTGGGCCCATTCTCTTCATTCTGTTCACTCAGACCCCCTCAAGTGTCTCACCATTTATATGCAGATTACACCCATCCAAGGCATAGAGAGGTACATTTCTGATATGATGTCATGGATGACATATAACAAGCTGTCGATGAATAATGATAAAACTGAAGCCACTCAGATCACCACACAAAGTCCTTTTCCTCATTCTTATCCTTTACTTCAAGCAATAAGTATCAGCAACATCAACATTAAATTCAGTCAGTA
This sequence comes from Megalonaias nervosa, assembly GCA_016617855.1. NCBI lineage: Eukaryota > Metazoa > Mollusca > Bivalvia > Unionida > Unionidae > Megalonaias > Megalonaias nervosa. Next base: position 17,123 of record JAECUM010025484.1, read on the forward strand.
TGAAAACTAGATGTCACTCTCAACAGTACTTTCTCATTACAACAACATATCATGAACATATGCAAGACTGCATATCTGGAGCTGAGACATATCAGTTCTGTTCTCAGTTTTCTTTCAGTTGATGCCATTAAAACACTTATGTGGTCCTTAGCACTCTCTAGACAAGACTACTTTAATTCTCTTCTGCCTGGTTCATCTCAGTTTCTTCTACAAAAAAGTTCAAAACACAACAGCTTGGATCATCCTTAGAGTACCAAGAACCAGGCACTCCCCTTCCCCACTGCTTTGTACCCTCCAATGATTACCTATTCACTCCAGAATCAAATACAAATTCTGTTCCCTATGCCAAATTTTGTTGACTGCCATCAGTCTAAAATATCTATCTGACCTCAACATGTATACACCCTTTCTAGATACTTATGCTTCGCTTCTGACTCCGGTATTCTCATTATTCTCTGTATCAAAACAGTGTCCTACGTATGTCCTTTTGTATACCAAGGCAGACCTGCCTGTTGAACTTGGACACGATGACAGTGTAATCTCATTCAAACATGCTCTTAAAACTCGCACATTTGAAATGCAAGAACAAACTCGAGACTTGGCAATGTTTCTTTAGCTCTTTTCAGTACTTTTTTGTTTGCAAGTTCATGGTGTTGTTGTTTCTAATATTGTAAAACAGCTTCTAAAGATTAAGCACTGTACTATCTCATTATTATTGTTATTATTGTTATTATTATTATTATTGTTATTGTTCTAGTCTTGGTGTGAGATATGGAAGTACTAATTGTTTTCCATATTGAACATCAGAACAGGCATATAATGTTTAATGGGTATGTCATGAATATTAATTTCTTCACCAGGCTTGACCGGAAGTGGTAAGACATACCTTCTCCAGCGACTGCGAGATCAAGGAGAACAAGTGCTTGACTTGGAAGGACTGGCAAAACATCGTGGCTCAGTGCTTGGTCTTTGGTACAAAGAGGAACAACCATCTCAAAAACTGTTTGAAAGCTTTCTTTGTCGTGATCTGGCATCTTTTAGCCCCAATAGACCTGTCTGGTTAGAATCTGAGAGCCGAAGTATAGGGTGCATAGAAATTCCATCAAACCTTTTTGAAAAAATGTGCAGGGCTGAAAGATTCAAAGTAAATGTACCGCTGGATGAGAGAGTCACATATTCTATCAGGACATATCCACACTGGTGTCAGGAACCAGAGGCTTTAAAGAACACATTGTCCAAATTTGTGAAATATCATGGTGTTCAAAAGATAAATGTATGGCTGGAATTGATTGATAAACGTAAGTGGGAAGACCTGGTTCGTGAACTTTTGATGAATCATTATGATCCTGCATATACAAATTCACAGAGGAAAAACAATAGAATGTCAAAACCATGCGAGGAAATTGATATGCCTGACTTCTCAGAGAAATCTGTCAGTAATGTTGTTGATCATTTAATATGTTCTGTCATTAAATAAATGTTTAAAACATCATTTTGACTGTTTGACAGCTGACTTTATGTCATGCTTACAAAAAGGTTAATAGTTTTTAGCTGTATTGGTCCAGAACTTATGTGATGGTGCCATGTCACTTGTTTATCACTCATTAGCATTCATCCCTACTCCTCCAAAACTTATAAGAGTGAAGTCACAGTTTCATCAGGCACTGTAGTTGGTCCTAAATGAAAATGGTATCTCTTGGACATTTAGTATGGGATGCCATGGCAACCATCTTTAAAACTCTACTATCACTATTCCTCTAGAATGGATGGTCTTTTCAACATTGGGTTTTTACTAAAGGACTTCTTATGTCCTCTAGATGGTCCTCTGTAAAAATGGGGCTGAACTGACAGTCAACATGGTTGCCATAGTGGCCAGCTTGAAAATCTTGCTACTAATCATCGTAAACCAATTGTCAGATATCTTATGACCTATAAATGGTTCAGTAAATAAAATGGTAATGATCGGATATCCTACTTGTTGATAGTCTGGAAAATCTTGTAATAACCACTCCTCCTTAACGGGCAGACATACTTACGAGGTGTTATTTTACTTAAAGATTTCTTGTGACTTGTAGAGGCTGATCTGGCCATTTTAAAATTCTTATAACAACATGTCCTTAATGGAATGTTATTATAACAACTTTTCCTTAATCAGCAGCAGGCGTTCACTAAGACTTCTTATTGTATGTGTGTATGTCATTAGTCCTGAATGAAAGTTTTTTCAGATTTGATGTTTCTTATTGTGACTACAATTCCGGAACATATCGTCATATTAACTTTAGGGTTTTCACTGAAATTCTAAATGCCACATTTCGTTAGTCTAGTAGTAGAATGATGCTGACCTAATGTCCAAAATGGCTGCCTTAGTGGCCATCATTAAAATCTTTTTATCGATTCTTCTCCAACATGGGTTTTCTACTAAAACATAATGTTGCAGGTCCCAAATGAAAATGCTGCCGATATGACCATCATCATTGTAATCATTGTGGCCATCTTAAAAAAGTGCGTTATCACTACTACTCCTTGAGAGAACTGTGGCACAGTCATGGGGATTGTCATAGAATAACTAAGTATCTAATATTTAATTGGCCCTTAATGAAAATAGTGCAGATCTTACCACCATGTCCATTATGAACTAGTTTTTAAAAGCAAACCAGTTTGAACTTGTTGCCAATTCAAATGTCACTGATTGCATTTTTGTACTTCACTGTGTTTATGAACACATTACTGGTACATATAAAATTTATTACCATGCGCCTGAATGAACTTATTTAACAAAATGGATCTCAAAACATGAATTTAAAGATGATTCCATGTCCTTGGAAAAATGTCACAAGATCACATGTTGCTCAAGTTCAACTACCAGAAGTTCTAACAAGTGATACATCTTTTCAAACAGACGTTCCAGCTAAACCAATAATAAGAGATGAACTAGCAGAACTTGTTAGAGATGAAATTCATGCCTAATCAAAGGCTTTTGACCTACTTTCTGGTGATGAGCTTGAAGATGATGATGCCAAAGCTGGTTGCTTTTTCATAAGCTGGACCCTAATCGTGACTCTAGTCAATATCTTTTGTTGTTTGAAAATTGAAAACTAATTCATGATTGCTAAAAATTGTTACCTAGGAATTAGTTTGAAAACTCTGAAAAACGCCTTTTTATACCCAATATTCAAGTAAAATACTTTCCAAATAATGGGTATTTGCTTTCATGATAACACTGATTTTACACCCCTACAGTTCTCTGAAAATTGTTATCAGACAAGGGGGCATCACCCCACCCCCTAGATGTGGGGGTGCTACCCCAACCGCTGCAGGGTTAGATCTCCCTTACCTCTCTCCTATTTTTGTGGAAAACCAGTGTACTGGTAAAATTAATGAACATGCATGCCATGCAACACTCAGTTGTGTGTGCCTATGTAAGTTATATCTGCAGCAAGACAAATTAGCACTTTGTGAGGTTGAGCAATAATTAATAACTATATTACCTTTCAGTCATGGAAATTATTTTTTGCTCCAGATATCTGATATGCCTTTATTCCGTTTATGAACTTTATGTCCCTTTAGTTGCTATTCTGTTCTCTCAAGTCTCGGACAAGTATATATATGTGTTGAATTTTGAGGTGAACTTATGAAAAGGGGTGTGGGAGTGGTGTGCAGAAGAGTGAATTGAATCTTTAAAGCTTTGATTCAGAAGCAAGTTTTATATAATAATAAAAAGAAACTTGTTTTTATGTATAAATACCCAATACATTTCATCATATGGTTTAACATGATATTTTAACTTGTGGCTCTGCCACTCAGTTACAACAGTTTTTGTACTACATGATGAAATATATCCGGTATTAACATAGAAAAAATGAAAATCTCCTTTATTAATTTTGTTTACTTGTAAACATGTATTTCTGTCTCTCTGGTCCAGTTTGTTACATTTGCAAATATTAGTAGTAAATCTATTTTTTGTTTTTTAATTAGTAAATATCTGGTAGAGTGTTAGCAAGACATGGCCCAATTTATCATTGAGAGGAACAAGGTTCCTTCCCCTCTCAGTCTGCTTTGGGTAACGTGCTGTACCATCGATTCTATATAAAGATCACTCCTGCAAACCATCGACTTACTATGTATTTGAGATAGAAGTATCAAGTCCATGGGAGTGCAAAAATGGGCCGTGTAACAGGGTCAACAAACAACTTGCATATTTGGGCTGAAAAGCATAGTTAACAGTGTATGTTGCTCGAACTGTTTTGCTACATTACCTGGTGACCTTGCAATTGAGAAATGCTTTGTTTCAGAGTGAGCGTAGAACTATCCTGACTTGTCCACTTGATCTTATCCATTGTTTTTAATAGTTTCGGGCAATGTTAATATACTACTCCGTGCACATCTTCACTAGCCAAGGTTCCGATGTCAAAACCTTATCTACGCCTTGGCGTATCAAGCAGATATTTCTGTGCTCGGGTCTGTGAATTTCATTGGGTGTGATGGCAAGCCACTGCATCCAAACAAATTTAAGTTATTCAAATGTGAACACTGTTCCTGCATGATCGAGACAAGGGGAGTACACAACTTGAATGGGCTGATAAATAAACAATTTTCCAGTGCCGGTCTGAGTTTGCACAAATACCTTTCACTCAAATACACTTGTAATGGCTTCCTTCTAGTATATAGACATGCTTTTGATGTTAAACTTCAAAAGTATCCTTTTTAGGTCAATTGCCTCCACCATTTTCAGCCGATGCACAATGTACCACGCTATTAGTTAGTTGACATTGCATACTAAGGGAGGCAACTCATGAAATCCAATAAATGTTGCTAGGACAAAGCACCAGTATTTCTGTTCAATCCTCCATGGTGTAGATAGGGTTATTGTACCAGAAACTTGGCTAGCGAAGATGCTGCATGCACTATCAACTAGTAAGTCAAAGTCTTCTTGGCATTTACAGTTGTACGTTAACAACGCAGACAAACAGCTGGTAGACTGGCGGCTGAACACTCTGAAATTTATATGCAAGCAGGCAAAGGGAAACCAAAATGAGAGAGTATGCTTTTTGCATTAGCTGCTGGTTACAAATATAAAACTATACAACTCTTTTATTCATACTGGTTTGGGAACAAATTGAGCATAAAATCTATATTGACCGCATTATTCCATATTATTAGTTTTGATCTACGATAAAGTATTGTCACTCTAAGACTTTGAGGAGACTACTTTCATCTGAAGCAGTCAAGTGGTACACAAATACGACAATTTTAATTAGATCAGAAAGGTGATTGAAGTCATGTCAATTTTCATGCCATCATGATGAAGCTAATGGATGGCGAAGTTGTCTCTATCAACAAAAAAAAAACATGAAAATTTAAATCAGAGAGGTATCCAAATGTGGCCCTTAAAAATAACCTTAATCAAGAGTAAGAGATGTGAGTAAGAGCTACTGCTGTCTAAAATTATACAATTTGAAGAATTTAGAACAAATATTTATCAAGATATAGTAATTGGTAAGAAATAAATTTCATTAATAAAAAAATAATTGGTAAATTGTTCAGTTTAGCTGTTTATCTTTAAAACACCAATTTTTCATTATCCAATAAAGATAATTTTAGAAAGAACTGTCTAGTATATTATCATTCTGTAAACTTTATTCAATATTTTGTACAAAATCGTAAGAACTTTGGATTCATTTATTCATTGCTTACATCATAGATCTTTTATCATAAAAATAATTTAACTACATACTTTTCCAATGTGAGATTTTCAAACTAATTTAACGTTGATAATTTATTCAAATAATCATAAGCGTTCCATTTGGTATCCACAACAGTAATTCTTTTGCATCCTGAACACAAACATCACCACTGAAAGGAACAAGCAATTCATTCAGACTGGAGAGTATCTAAAATTCTTTCACAGAAAAATGTCACAAAGTGCATGGTTTTGTTCATGTTGTTGATCCATTTATCTTGAAAACATAACCTCTGCGTAGCATAGCAGTCAAAATGTTTGCAATGTTCTTGCAGTCATCTGTAGATTAAAAAAACATTTGGGAAAGAATAAGAAACAGATAAATATTTTACTGTTATATAATTTTGGGACATACAAATTTTGATGTATTTCAAACATATGCAAAAGAGCTCAAGTCAAGTCTTTTTTAATAGAAATTCAATACTGATAAATAAACATGTAGCACTTTACAAGGATCTGCCTAGATAAATCCAGTGATTGGGGAGAGTCCTTCAGGAGCAGGAAAAAACATGTCCCAGTTTGAACTAATTATGCCCCAATCCAAAAATGTTTCAAAAATCAAATTTACTCGTGCATTTCTTTCCCAGCAGCCCAAGAACTGTGTTACCTCAATGGTTATTATGTTCAGTTCATATTGTGGGTTCAAATCCTGCCAGGATCAGCTTAGGTAGGCCAGTGTGGTGTATATTTGGACACTTTACATCTACTACTGAAGCATTAAGTAATCTTTCAAGCATTGATGTGCTGTTAAATGCCAATTAATCAGTCAAATGATAGGCCCAAACCACATCTCCAATCAATGGATCCTGTAACAATGTGAGGCAACTATGTTACAATGATAATAATAATGTTGGGAGCCATTTCGTGACCAGTGCCATTTTGAAACTGTCAGGTACTGTTTAGAAATAGCACTGGGCAATTTTAAAACCAAGTGATGGTCATGAAATGGCAGTGCCATTAAGTTCATGTTCTACCTGACCAGTAAGTCTTATTTTCATAAACAAATAATATATAGCTAATATTTTCTCTGAGTGTGGGTGAAGGATTAGGATCATTATCAATAAAAGTAAACATATTTATCTGGGTCTGGGTCTAGGACATTGTTATTACCCTGGAATAACCTGTGGTACATGATGTTTACCACATTCTTTATTATAATTTTAGTAGCAGATTTTTTTTTTTACAACTTAGATTTTTCTATAAATAACTTGTGTTCTACATCCTAGTTCTTCTTTTGTGTCTTAGTTTTTTATAATCTTGCTTACCTGAATGATTATTCATTCCAGTGATAACATCTGAAGAGAATGAAGAGATCATGTGTTTTGTTACATTCTTTATTTGATTTGGGTGAAATTTATTTATTCAAATTATTATACACCTGAAATACAAAGTACTCTAAAAAATATTCTATGACAGAAACATTTATTTGGAATTATAGTCAATTCAGACCAGGGCATCTTGGATGATATTATTGACTAATTGGATAACTATTAGTACATCATCACACTTCAGACTGCTGGTACATTAGTACATTCAAGAGCACAAGCACATCAACGACTTCTGCACTGGATCTTATTTTGAATACCAATGCAGTTTAATTAGAATTTTATTCATTAGGACCGGTGAACTATTTGGAATTTAATTTGCAATACTGTAAGTACTTTTTCAATTTTGACTTTGTATTCTAGGGAAAGAAATTACTTGTTGAATTCTACAAAACTTGTTGGTTGTTGCTTGTTTCTATTACTTAGTTTGAGACCATAGAGTCATTATATTAGTTTTGGACTGGGGGACAATGAATTCTGGAAAAGGAAAAGCAGTTTACATGCATATTACCTTCCTGTTCCTGAGAAACTTAACATATCTCAGATCTGCGTGATTAGAATACATCTATCAATGGGAGCTGAATGTTCATCCCCAGTCGAACACAACAAAAAAAAATGGTGGTTCCTACTTGGGAACCCATGCTGCATATTCATGAATGATATGTCTCTGGTGTATTTTTCTAAACACAAGGTGCAGGTAAATCAAATATGCATAAATCGCAATTTTTCTGTCTACATATCCTGTGAAACTTAGCCTCTAGATTATAATTTTGTAAATTATTCAGATATATAACTATATACATTAGGCACTTAACTAGGCACAAAATGACATTTATACATGCAAATGACATTTATTTTCAGTTCATCTCTACCCCAAAGGATTTAGTTCCAACATAATTACATGGAAACTACTGAGATACACCGGGCACTTCATGCTTCTTATATAGTTGAAAAATTAATCTAATTGTCACTAGCACCTAAAATGAGGCTTTATGTTTAAAGTACAGGGATTTAGATACTACTGTTTCTATTGATATCTTTTTACAGAAAAATTTTAGTATACAAATTTTATTATTGTAACAGTTGCAGTTTCAACACAGGTCAAATGGTTTACTGCTGTGTCAAAACTAGTTAATTGTTCAGACGATACTTAAAGAGAATATCAACATTCTTTTTAAAAATGGTAATAATTTCACTGTCAATAAAAAGGAAATAAAGTATATTGTAAATATATCCACAGAAAGCCAATCTGAATAAAAACAAGCTTTACTTGTAAATAGTGAATCTGTCTTTATACTTATAAAAGTTTATGTTCTGTGACTTTGGAATTCCTGGTTCTCGTACTCATAGTAGCTTCTCAGATTTTTTTTTAAAAAAACTCCATTTCATGCTAAGGAAAGTTATCATTGGTATTGATTTGATGCACCTGACGTTTTTGATTTTAAGAAATATGAAACACTGTGACCTTTTACCAGTGCCCATCAGGTCTCCCATTTAGGAAATTTCAATTTTAATCACATTTCCCAGGAAGCCCAACTGGTGTAATTACCAATTCCACTGTGATGCCTGCCCTGATGGGGTATACTAAGTTGTGACAACATTTCCTGCATCCCTCTGGGAAATGTCCCAGTTAAGCCAGCAAAAGCCTGAAATAGAATACAGTATGCAATAAAATTTTCCTACAGAATAGAATTTGAAAAGGAGAGTTTTCCCCTAGTGACGAATTACTTAAACTATTATTTTACTACACAGACAATTAGGTCATTTAAAAATATTATCCCCTGGTCTGAAAGCTGGCTTAATCTGATGATTATTTTTAATGGAATGAATTGAATTGGATTATGGAGACTTAGTTATACTGATTGTTGCACTGATGGACCAGTTCTGGTCCCCCAACAGACCGACTCTGAAAGGTTTCTGTAATATGCAGATAGAATGCATAAAAATACAATTTTTTCAATTTAAACAATATAATCTTTTAATTTCCAAAAGTGGTCAATTTTAACTAAAATATACATGTGCTCAAGATGGCCTTTAAAATGGCATGTTTGTCTTACTGTTGGCAGAATCAGATGTATGCTTACCTTTTTAATATTGATCCACCTCTTAAAATAACCTGTGACAGGTAGATGTAAGTAATCACACTGGCTTGGTAACCTGAGAAAAAGTTTCTATAAGTATAAATTCTTGAAATTCTCATGATAAACCAGTCATTTTTAATTGCTACCCTGGCACTCATCATTAGTTTATATGCAGCACCCTGCAAACCAAATCCCTAAAATTGTTAAACTATACAAGTCAAACTGATGAATGTGGAAGTCTGCTTTTAAGATGTAGTGTTAACATACAACAGAGGGTAACACAAGTCCCTGAAAAGAAAAGCCTGGAATCCAAGACAAGTCCACTCACTTTACACTTTATCAGTTACGTTATATACAATTTTAAATAATATATCTTTGAAAGATTTTAAGATATATGTAATTAATTTGTTTAGCTGGTTGATATGTTATCTTTCCCTTGCTCTCTCTCTCTCTCTCTCTCTCTCTCTCTCTCTCTCAATCTTACCAACTAAATGAAGTAGACCATTTTATTTTCTGTTCGAGGGGTTGGGGTAAGAATTGTTATGACAAAATTTCTGGAACCCAGATAACTTTCACAAGTATCTAGCTCTGATTTGTTGACCTGTTCAAATACAAGAATTCGTTTTATCCAACTTTTTAGCTGCAAAATATATATATATATATATATATATATATATATATATATATATATATATATATATATATACACTCAGGCAGTAGAAATGACATTTGCTTGCTTGCACTTCAATGAGAAACCAGCAATCTTTACCCTTCCTGATTAAGACCTGAATCTTACATGATAATTTGAGATACTTCATATGATCCAGAAAGATACTAAACAGCATGTATGGCAGATTTTTAAATGGCATACAAATGTTTGTTTCTACATGGTGTGTTGGTAAACACAGCTAATGTAATATTTTCTGATGCTGTTGCATGAAACATTTGTGTAGTTCAAATGACCTGTCATGTTTCAGTTATCAATACTGAATGTTTGCCAGGCCTAGAATTTGCTTTGGAACCAGGATATTTATTTGGAACCAGGACATATTTTTATATAAAATAGTTATTATATGGGAAATGAATGGATGAAATATAGAGTTTACTGATTGTCATTCAGTCAGTTACCTAAAGAAACAAGTTTTGTTCCTTTCGAATTCATAAGAGCTTTTGTTATCGAGGAAATAACAACTTGGGTCTTCATACTGCCTAAAAACTCAATGGCATTGATTTAATTGATGTTAGTCCATTGTCAAGTAGCTCCTTGTTCCTTTCTTATAACTTTTTGGAGAAGAAATACAGAGTGCACTGCATTATAATGGTATTACTGAATGCATTCAATATTCCTTCCATTCAAAATGAAAAAAAAAGACCTTGAACATTTCATAAAGTCACTTATACTACCTAGTAATAGTGGTCTGGATAAATCAATTGTTTCCTAGTTAGGAAATACATACTGCTTTGTAGAGTTAAAAAAACGTAATAAATTTATTGAAATTAACCTTTATAAACTGGAGAATATGTAGTGAACATCTGTTAAAAAACTTGTCTTTGTTTTGACATTATTTCAGAGTTAATTTAATGAATATTTCAAACTGATTATGTGTCAGCTGAAGCATTAAAATTACGACTTACCATATACACCAGCTTATAATTTGAGTCCAACTGCAAAACAACATAGACCCTGATTTGCTGCCACACACTCAGCTGAAGAGTTCATTGTTTTTTCCACTGATTACTTCTAAATAAATGCATAGACCCAAATCTGCTAGTACGTTATGCAACAGCAGAGCTGGGTCTGTGCAGTTTTGACTTGACTTATGAGTGAGCATATACAGTAGTTGTTTAATTTGTTTGAAAATTCAACTGTTTCCTTGATGGTTATTATGTAACATGTTTAGCAGATTACTGCCTACACAGGTCATATACTCATTTCAGTTGAATGCATCAGTACTTCAGCACAAGTTAAACTGTTTTTTAAATTTTAGGGATTTATTGGATGCTTACAATAATAATCATACTGATGGTGGTATTGGTAACATCAAACGTTGATCATTAGTTTACAGGAAGTTTTTTTAAGTTTTATTGTTTTAAAATTACATTTTCTTGAGATCCCAGTCTCCACAGGTCACAAAAGCAAAAGATGCATCCGGTTTCAACAGTCCTTCATCCTGCATCCACTTGTCAAACATCTACGAAAGACAAATACATCGTGAATATCTGGTTTTGACAGTCCTTCATCCTGCACCCACTCATCAAACATCTACAAAAGTCAAATACATACAGGATATCTAAGGTCTTGTTGGGGGTTTTGTGTGTGTGTGTGTGTATATATATATATATATATATATATATATATATATATATATATATATATATATATATATTTCACAAGTGGAAATGTCACTAGTGGTGAAGTCACAAGTGACAATACAAAATGTTGCCACTTCACAAGTAAAATATTTCCAAATATCTTTTATTATATCTTTTTCAAGGCAAAAGCTGTCGATTTGGGTCTGTTCCATTCTGTGCCAATGCAATTAACAACTGCATTACTATACTGATAAAAAGAGGTTCCTGGATTTTACAACAGGTTTTGAACAGCAGTGTTTTACAGACGGAACCCTTTGCAAGTCATTGAGATCAACAAGACTTTTAAGGCAATCTAAATGTCCATAACAGCAGATGAGATCTGCTTAATGACTATTTAGCTTTTTCACATGTACCTGATCTACCTCTGGTATATATTTAGTTACAAAACATATGTCAAATGAGTTGAAGTTAAAAGTCCTTTACCAACCCTCAATACCAACATTTTCATATACTGTCTTTTAGTATGCCTGATGCACCCTCATGCACGTTATAAGAGGTGTCTTTAACATCTGTGATGCACCTTCCAACATGTTGTAATATTTTGTCATTTAGGATGCCTGATGCCTGAAGATTATGGTTTTAAATGATCTGTTACATATGGGATAAAGTCAATATAAATTTCATGGCTCCTTCATCCCATATGCAAACTACTTGCTACATTTGGTACTGACAGATGGTGGGGAACTCAAGTTATTATGCTGGAATTAAATAGGAAACAAATGTGGACAAGGACAACATGGCAGACATATAACAATTATTAAAAAAAGTTATTACAATTGAAAATTTTGCAACATCTGACCTTCTAATATCCTCTGTGTGTGTTTTGGATAATGTAGCTTTAACAATTTAAGTCCTATCACAACGATGTCTGCATTGTGGCAATTTATAGCAATGTCTAGCACTGGCGCATCATGCTGCAGACATATCACATCATGCCCCACCCAATCACATTATACTGACACCAGGCCAACCAGTCCAAACACTAACCTCTTAATGCTGCACACCAAGCAAGACAGCTGCTATTACCATTTTTATAAGTCTTTGGTATGACTCAAATGGGATTCGAATCCATGACCTCCCACATCCAAGACGGACACTCTAACCACTTAGGCCATCAGTGTAGTCATAACACCCTCTCTGTGATTGCCAAAGTTGAAGACATAAGTCACTATCTCCAATGAAATATGTTTTTCTGAGGTTCTAAGTTAAGTTTGTTTCATCCATATATTTGCAATACTGAGATTCATCACAGCAAGGGAATCTGACCGATATAAGGCCTATCCATAGCTTTCAAAATGTCTTTAAGCTTTCTATTGTTCTGCATTTATCAGTGTACAATGCACACTCAAGTGTGAGCAGCATGCATCCTGATTGGTTATTGCATAATGAATCGAAAGTGCAGGGTCAAGACTGTTATTTCGTAAGTAGAATGAACAGTGTGGATGTGATCAGCCTGAATAATATGTCAATTTGTGTTCACAACATTTGCAGCTGAAAATCATATTATACAGTCAAACTGGTATATATATATATATATATATATATATATATATATATATATATATATATATATATATAACCATTCATGGGACCATAAAAGAGTGGTCTTTACTGAAAGGTGGTCTTTATATATTTACAGGAGTCGTATAAGAGAATTGGAAAGAAAGATAGGTAGATAGACAGACACAGATATATGCACAGGCTGAAAAATAAATATAGACTGACACAGAGAGATGATGACTGATAAATAAACACAGATTGACAAAGACAGACAGAAAAAGACAGGCAGGCAGGAAGAAAGAAGATTATGGTTTTAAAATGATCTTTATTACATACATGTATAGGATAAAGTTGATATAAATCTCACCCTTACAATTGCCAGTCACCATATACTGTTTATGATGGTCCAAAGTAACAAGAAATAATGGTCTATGGTCATGTTAGCAGATGGTCACTGTATGCATGCAAACTTCACAGATAATTTAGGGTGGGTGCTTACTATATGCATAGACCTGCCCTGAATTTCATCTATATAAGAAATTTAACCAATTATATGCCTTCAATTTAGGCCTAACACTGGTAACACTGAGCCAAGGTTTGACTGTATCAGAGTTTGAGTAAATAATATGGTAGGTCTTTCAAGACTGTTTAATGTGTTGTCTGTAATGCTTTGTGCACAGCTCATTATCTTTTTTCTAAAGCTAAAAAATAAAAATATAATATTAAATATAGTCTTCCTAAATACGTCAAATCTGCCTACCCTCCATAATATCTGCAGTGCCTGATGTGTGCCAAAAAATCAGAGTGAAACATTACTGACAACATGGTAATGTTCTCGTACATAATTATACATGTAAACATGGCAACGAGATGCATGGTGAGTACTCATTCCATAAGAATTTTGTTACCTAAGTTGCATAACTTCTCAGTTTCACAAGAATTAAGCCCACAATTATCAACTTTGTGTATTAATGCTTCAGCAGTAAAAACTTAACAATGTGACCTACTTGAGAAATATCAGAATTTCTTTTTTTATTTTAACATACATGTGTGTGTGTGTGTGTGTGGAGACAGAGAAGAAAATTAGAAGGAAATATGGTAAGAAAAGTTACTTATGTCATTAGAATTGCATGTAACTTACCTTCAATACTTCAGTGATATGCGGCCTTCCGTCAACCATATCCTGCACAATACCTGTCAGCTAAAATATATATTTAATAATCAAGAATCATTTTCTGTATACATGATTATGCTGGTAAGAACTTGTATACCAATTCTGCCCAATTCTTACATCAACTGGTCATGGTAGGATATTTTAAAATTATATTACATAGAGCTTTTGACTTGTACAGCAAACTCTCAACACCTGGCATGGTTCTGTACTGGAGTAGCATGTCTGAGAACTCGGGGAGAAACTACTGTCCCTGGATATATGAAATATACAAATACCTCAGGGTAGAAAATTTCCCCAAAAGTAGGGATGTCCACCAGATAACCATACTGCAAAAAATGTCCAACTAAAAAATTTAAAATTCCATTTCAATTACTTGTACCAATTATTAGATTTAGCATTTGATTTTTTGTAAATTATCTAAAAATATAGAAGTGTCAAAATTGCAATGTTTGTTTTAATTTTGGCACAGATACATTTTTTAAACCATTTGTATCAAAGCTGGTTATCAGGGTCAGCTCTGATGTGGACGTTAATTTTAATCTTAATTTTAAGTTTCCCCAGGCTTCCTGGCAATGTATTTTGCTACATCTGCATCTTTTAATACATGATATGTTAAATTCTCAAGTTCCAATAGGCTGACTATAGGGATTTATGTTAGTATAGCATGCATTTCCCAAGACAATGGAATACTGTACTTGACAATAGATGCTTCCCGATATGGTCACTAGCAGACGATATTTTACCCATTTTACATGGATGATGGGCAACCTGGCAGTTTCTCCTATATTCGACCACCAAAACTGACCATTTTTAACAAGGCACACTGAAGCAAAATCAACTTATAAATTACAAAAATAGATACCAACTATTGCTAACTACAGGAAGTACACCTCTTCCAGTTGGCACCACTGCCATCTGCTAATGTTATGTGACATCACATGAAATCATGTTATTTACAAGATCTATAATTTTGTATTATTTCTCCTTTGGTGACTGTCTTCCTTCAGTATCGTCTGGTCTGGTATAAAAGAAGAGTCCCCTTGGGAAAATGCAATTCTAGAATAGTACATTTCCAAACCATTGGTCACATGAGAGTAGAGGTGATGAAGTACATTACTGCAAATGGTGATTTCCTATGAACAAGCAATGCTGCAGCTATACTTTGTTTGAAAAATATACCCACCACTTGAAATATGTACCCACCACTAACTTCGGAACATTTTAACTCGTATTCCCACAGATTAATAAGTGTTAGAATGAGTGCTATCAACAACATGTTATCCATCTCAACTTAATAATTCATCATAAGGAACTGAAATTAAAAAGAGTACTGAAGAAAGCACATTACATGCCCACCCTGTGAAAACTGTGTGAAACCACTTTTCTTCTTGATTTCACAGAGATATTGACCGTTGGATCCAACAGGCTACTTCCTTACCACAAGCACAAGTGATCTGCAAAGTTTGGTCCAGAGATGTTATGTAGAACAAATGTTATTGTGAAGAAACCATTTTTTTTCATGACCTTGACCTTTTACCTTTTATTCCCAAAACTGAAAGTGGGTGTTATGTGTGTGATTTGGATTTTTAATGTAGCTTTAACAATTTTTCAGTCATACTGCTATGATGTCTGCAGTGTAGCTGTTTATAGTGGCGTCTAGCACTTGACTTGGATTTGGATTTTTTTAACGTAGCTTTAAAAAAATTTCAGTCATATCAGTACAATGTCTACAGTGTGACAGTTTGTAGTGATGTCCAGCACTAGGGCATCAGGGCTGCAGACATGTGGCATCATGTCCCACCCAGTCACATTATCCTGACTCCAGTCTGACCAGTCCTAACACTAACCTCTTAATGCTGAGCACCAAGCAAGGCAACTGCTAGTGCCATTTTTTAAAGTTTCTGGTATGACTCGGCCGGGGTTTGAGCCTGCAACCTCATGCATCCGAAACAAAATTATCCCAAGTAAAAACCATTCACAAAGTTTCATAACCATGGAGAATTCAAGTTATTGTGCAGAAACCATGTTTGTTCCTTCAACCTTCACCCTTGTCACCCCAAAGTCAAAAGGGTTCTTTCTTGCCAAAATGCAAGCCATCGACATATTTTGGTAACTGCAAAGGGTGGAGAAATCAAGTTATTGTGCAGAAACTGTTTTACTTTTTTCAATCAGTGATCTTGACCTTTTACATTTCTGACTGCAAAATCAATAGGTTTTTTCCTGACCTCAAGTGCAACCAATCCATGTAGTTTGGCAACAAAAGATGGTCAACAATTCAAGCTGTTGTACAGAAACCATTTTGTTTCTTGCAAGACCCCAGTTACCCCACCTTTGAGTTTTTGACCCTGGAATTTTAAAAGCTTCTTCCTTACCCCAAGTGCAAGCCATCCACAAAGTTTGGTAACTATAGATGGAGGACAACTGAAGTATGTATGAAAATGAAATTGGTAACCAACATCATAAAATAAATATGTGCTGCCAATTGGTGGACATATTAGAATGCTTTTACAGACTTGCAATTGGTTTTAACTATTGTTTAAATTCATATATAATAAATTAGATATCTGCATTTCTTTTAAATTTGATGCAGTGTTTGGTGAAGATAATAAAACACAAAAAAGTTATAGAAGACTGAATCTAGATACTCAAGACATTAATCAAGTGTTCTTTTAATACTTCGTACAGCCAAGTGACTAAATAAGCAACACTCAGTTTTGAGATTATTTATTTCACACCTGTATAAAATGACTTCATTTGACAGATCACTCATGAACAATTTACCAATACACACAAATGAACACTCTGTGCATCCCATGCCAATCATCAAACTGACATTTCCCACTTTGATGTTTACAAGTAGCAAGGAAATACAAAACCAGTTTTCGGAGGTAGGCTTACAATAAATTCGCAAGAATAGTTCCAAGAATGTCTCAATTATCTAAACTCAGAGGCTCTGGCTTATAGAGATTTGTACAACAAGCGCTTATAAGAAAATGGTCTGTTCCAAACCAATATGTTCATTTTATTAAACAAATCTGGATTGGAGGTGGTCTGGTATTCATAAGTTTCTCTTTACTTCACTGTACAGTGTTATCACTATAAGATGGTATTTTCTGGGGCTCCCATGGACAGTGGTATACTCTGGTGTTCCCATGGACAGTGTTGTATTAAGGGTACAATGTATTTCTCATTAAAAGGTTGAAAAAAAGTTTTTTTTACCCACTATGTAATGGAATCAGTTTCAAGAATATTCTGGCTCTGATAACCAAATCATTACTTGTATGTTCTACACTGTTTATTTACTCGAGATTTTCAGTCCGATGATGATGTAGGGTGCTGACAATCAATCTCATCCAAGTATCATTAATAACAAGCTGCCTGTAAATATGGTTCAGATAGAATAACAATTATGGAGCCATTGTAAAGAAATGAAAGCAGGTTGGTCTGACAATCAAAGGCTATAACTGTGCCAAACAATGCAGATCACTGACAATCAAACTCTGCCAAGATCTCATGAAAATCAAGCTGCATACCAAATATGGATGGAATCCAATAATAATTATAAGACTTACTTTGTATAAACAGAAGTGGGTAAGTCTAACAGAGGCTATGATTCCTCTAAACAATGACAATGAACACTGACAAATGAAGTCACCCAGGGTATCTTGAAACTCAAGCTGCATACTAAATCTGGTCGAAATCCAATAACATGCATGAAATTGAGTCGGTCCAAATAATGCAGAATTACCTCTGCTAAACAGTGATGCAAAATACTGACAAATGAACTCAGTCAAGACTCGTAAAGGTCAAGCAGCATACCAAATATGGTTCAAATCCAATAATAATCGAGGGATTTATTGTGTGGATAATAAAGTGGGCTGGTCTGACTATTGGGCTGTAACTCACCTAACGATGACATAAAAGCCTGACATCTCATCAGTATCATCCTACATACCAAAATCTGACTGAAATTCAGTAAAAATTAAGTGAAACAAACATGGGTGGGTCTGACATGCAGGGGATATTACTCTATCAAACAATGAGACAGAATGCTGTCAATGACATGGAATACTGTAAATGACACAGAATACTGTCAATGACACAAAATTCTGTCAATGACACAGAATATTGTCAACTGAACTTAGCCATGATCTCATCAATATCAAGCTGAATAATTTTTTTAAATATGGCTGATCCCTAACAATAATTAAGGACTTTATGTGTGGAAATGAAAGTGGGATGGATGGAATGATTGAAGGACAAACAAACAGGCAGAATTATCCCACAAAATGGGTATAAACCAGAAATATTTCACCTACACTGTAATAATATCAAAAGCATTATGTTGTAGTAAATATTGCTTAGCTCTCTTGACCACACCTAATACCTTGACCTTTGACCTGGAGGAGGGGGTAGTGCCATGAACTGCAGCAATTTTTAATACAACCCCATAATTGTGGGCAAATACAGCAAAAGAGTATGCTATTTAAATAAGCATGACAAGACAAAATTATCTGAGGAATCTTCAACAAAAAGTCTAACTGCCAGCAGGAAACAACTACACTGCGGGAACAAAGACAATGTGACAAAATATATTTTGTCTCCACCCCCTTTTCACCAAAATTGCTGTTAGACATGATGAAACCAAACAATTTTATAAACATTTCATTGCCACTATGCAAAATGACATCAACTTTGTAAAAACACTTACCTCTATGCAAAATGATGTCAATTAGTGCTATAACAATACAAGTGCTGGCAAATCTGATACATATCACAAATACAGGGTGATGAATATGGATATTTATTCGTGAATATTCAGTAAAGAAAAACAAGAACAAAAAAATATAAAATAAAAAGAACCAAAGAAAAACCAGAACAGATATTAACCTAAAGTTAGCTGACTCTCAGGTCACTCAGTATCTTATTTAGAGTCTTAGTTACTAGTCTTAGTAACATAAAAGCCATTCAAATAATAATATTCTTCTTTAAAAAGATAAGCATATCAACATTCTTTGGGCAGTTCAAATGTCCTCAACAGTACTGTATGCTCTCTCACTTGAGACATGATTTCAACTATATTTTATCAGATTTTAAACTTAAATTTTATTAGTGGATTTACTCAACAGACCCAGGCTGCTAATCTAAAATTGTTATTGAAAGCGTTTACGAATATCAGACCTTAAAGGCTGGCCTTTATAGGTGGCGAAGATTGACAACAACAACAACAAAAATTATAAATAAATATTAAATAGTACTAAATACCTGATAATGTGTCTACATAACTTGTAGATAGTTTTGGTGCCTTTCATTAAATATTTATCAGCTTCTTTGTACTTCAGAAATCTGAAACATTTCTATACAGCTGATTTATATTTAGCCAAAGGCTCTCAAATTTAAGCCTCAGCTGATATTTCTGCTGGAATTGCAGGACTAGATTTTTATTGTTGTAAAACACATGTTTGGAGAATGAAACTGACTTGAAATTTTTGTCAATAATCACATAACTATTGAATACTAACAAAAACTGTAATCAACTTTAATTAATAATTTATTAAAGTAATTTACTGTCACAAGCACAAGAAAATTAGACTGAGTCATCCAACTTAAAGAATAAACAACTTGATGTAATACGTTCATACTGTGACAGAAACGACAAACTATGCTTTAAAGCACTTTCAGAATAAATAACTTGATGTAATATATTCATACTGTGACAGAAACAATAATCTATGCTTTAAAGCAATGAAAGGTCGACTGTACAGTGCAACCCCACTATAATGCTCCCCGCGATAACGTGAATTTGGATATAACGCGGTCATGGCGTGGCTCCTGAAATTTCATATATTCATTCACACATGAAAAAATGTTTTTTGTTCAAAGTATGTGAAATAGTGTGTAAAAAATGTATTATTATTTTGGGGAAGAGATCGTGTATGAATTCAAATATAATATGATCGTGGCATGTTTCCTGAAATTTTAAATAATGTATGCATATTTTTCTTGTACCCAGAAAAATATTTTTTTTAACTAGAGAAATAGTGTGTAAAATGTTTTTTATCATTTTGGGGAAGAGTTCACGTATGAATTCAAATATAATATGATCATGGCATGGTTTCTGAAATTTAACAATTTCGCCAGGTTCTTGAAGTGTTATGCCAAAATAAACATTATCGGAAATGTTACTTATTACTGATCCATGAGTAAAGCCAGTAAGTCGTCTTTTTGATTGTCTTCAGTTAATTCTGTATGCAATTGTTGGTCAAACAATTGCCGACATGTGTTTCTTCTTTAACTGTATACACAACCAAGCAGCTGACAATGCGGTGGTTGATAAAAGGTTCTCACAATTTAATAAACATCAAAAAACAAACGCTGCCAACATGTTTGCTGGGCTTGGCAGTGTCATTAGATGCAATCAACTGACCAGTAAATAATGACTGCTTTATTAGCTGGAAATTGAAAGGGTATGAAATTGTACATGTGTTAAGCTTAAAAAACTTTATAAAAGTGACTCGTGACCATTCCAGGCCCACTGCAATTAGTACTCAGGTTTTACATGTGTATGGTGTTTGCTTACGAACTTGTTACTAATTTCCTATTTTTTCATTAAAATATTTTACTGTTATGGAAAAGCAAGTTCACAAACGCAAGTCATTCTCTGCCCAAGTGAACCTGTATGCCCTGGATCAACTAAAGATGGGCAATCAACAAACTCAGCTTGCCAGAGATCTAGGAATTAGCGGTCCACTCTGTGAGGGTGGAAGACAGAAGAAGAAACAATCCATAGTCTACCCTACATTCTAGAAGAGGAAAATGGTTTACACCGTAAAAGGGATAAGTTTGCTAATGATGAAAGCCTAGATTCTGCCTTGTACCAATGGTTTGTCCAGGCTCACTCAGAAGAAGTTCCCATTTCCCGCCCAATTCTGAAAGCTCAAGCCGAGAAATTTGATCGCCGTATCAATGGAGATGATTCCAAATTTAAGGCGAGTAACGGCTGGCTGGACAGATTCAAAAAAAGGCACACTATCAGCCAAGTTCTCGTGTTCTGGGGAAATCCACTCAGCTGATAAAGTGGCTGCCAATTCCTACCCAATTGATCTTAAAATGTTGCTGGAGGAAGGTTGCTTCACAGCCGATCAAGTTTATAACTGCAACAAGACTGGTTTATGCTTTAAAATGTTACCTGATCACACCCTCGCACAAGACTGATAGTCACAAACAAGAAGGCTTTAAGAAACGGAATCACCAAGTCACTCTCTTGTTTTGCGTCAACAGGTTTGGCAGCCACAAAGTCAGACATCTGATGATTGGAAAATCGAAGTTTCCCAGATGTTTTCATCATGTGAATATGAAGGCCCTTCCCTTGAATATACTAACAGCAAGAATGCATGGATGAATAGCTCCATATTTGGAGACTGGTTCCATAAAACATTTGTTCCAGCCATTCGGACTCATTTGCAAAAACTCAAGCAGGAGGAAAATGCTCTCCTCCTGCTGGATAATTGCCCTGCCCACCCCCCAGCAGAAAATCTTGTCAGTCGTGATGCCAAGATTAGAGTCTCTTATCTCCCGAGGAACACTACATCAGAAATCCAGACACTGGACTAAGGCATCATATCGGTATTTAAGCAAAACTATCGTAGCGCAATGATCAAGTGGATGGTAGTGGATAACAACTCCTCCTTCGACACATCACTGGCATCACTCAACCTGAAAGAAGTCTGTCACCTCGGCGGGAAAGCCTGGGATGCTATCTTTACATGTTGCATTGAACGATGCTGGATAAAGGGTCTTGGTCCAGCTTTTCCATCATCTACATACCATGATAGTGATGACAACGAGCCTGAATTTACAGAATTCACTGAAGATGACGTACATTTAGCCGAAGAAGCACTCAGAGAATATAAGCAGTCATCATGAAATCCTCACCTGGTATTCAGCAGATGACATCTGCCCCATATATGAGCACACCTCAGATGACAAAATTGTTGCAAATGTCAGCAGGAAGCAGGAAGTTGCACAACCAGAGCCTGAAACCAGTGACACTAATGACGACGATGATGGCACCCCAACTCCCCCACCAAAAGTGTCATAGGCAGTAGAGCACCTAGAAGCCAGTTTGTGGTGGCTGGAAACTCAAGATATGGACAGCGTCAAAATCCTCCAACTCAGAAGCATTCTTGACTTTGCTAGAAGCCAACAGTTCGCGGCAAAGAATCAGACTCCACAAGAGAGATTTTTAAAGAAATGATGAAATTTAAAATTATGGAGTCATGCAACCAGATTGACTTTGCACTTTGCGCAATAATTAGTATAGTAGTTTTTACATGTTTCTTTTGATATTCACAAAATATGAAGTAAAACTTACATGCACGCTGAAAGTATGTGTTGATTGTTAATTATTCTTGCTGTAGTTGTTCAAACAAATAGGCATACAGTGTTAATTATTGGGAATTTACAATGGATAAAGGTATGCGGAAATGCATATGAGAAAATTTTAGCAGTATGAAATTTGTACAGACACTGTTCATAGACCTTGGAATGTAATGAACTGTACATGTGCTTTGTCTTTCTTAACCTAATTTTGCTGTTAATTTTTCCCACTGAATTCAGACACATAATGATCTCTGACAAAATTATTGAATAGTTTAAATATGTATGCAATTTTTGCAATGGAATTACATGTACTATGGATTAACTGCATGCCACGACAGTACGATATCAGATGGTAATTAAGAGGAGTTAATACTTTGTTTATGCTATATATTAGACGAAGAATTCAGACACAATGATCTGTGACAAAATTATTGAATATTTTAAATCTGTGCAATTTTTCAATGGAATTACATGCATTATGGATGAACTGCATGCCATGATGGCATGATAGCAAACGGTGTTGATACCCTATTCATGATATATATTAGACATGAGTACACATGTATGTGCCAATGCGTTGTTCTCTGAAAAAAGTAAAATACTGTAAAACCCCACATTAACGTGACCCCACTATTAACGTGATTCAATTTTTTGGACCCCAATTATCACGTTATAGAGGTGTTCCACTGTATTTTGAAATGGTTAGTACTGATCTATTGGGCACACCTTAAGATCTATGTGAAACTATTTGTATTCAGAAATATTCTAATAATGGTACTGCAAATACTGAATACAATTTGACTGTTGGACATTTTCAGTTCATCAAATATTCTAGCGTATTGTTACACCTCTAATGTTAACTTATTATAAACACTTCATTACCTCTATGCAAAATGATGTCAACTTTTATGAACACTTCATTACCTCTAAGTAAAATAATGTCAACTTTTATAAACACTTCATTACCTCTATGCAAAATGATGTAAATTTTCCTCTATGCAAAATGATACCACTTTTATAAACACTTCATTACCTCTATGCATAATGATGTGACTTTTATAAACACTCCATTACCTCTATGCAAAATGATGTCAACTTTTATAAATACTCCATTACCTCTGTGTAAAATGATGTCGACTTTTTATACTCACTTCATGACCACTATGCAAAATTTCAACTTTTAAAAACACTTCAATACTTCTGTGTAAAATGTTATCAAATTTTATAAACACTTCATTACCTCTATGCAAAATGATGTAAACTTATTATAAACACTCCATTACCTCTATGCAAATGATGTCAACTTTTATAAATACTCCATTACCTCAATGCAAAATGATGTCAGCTTGTTATGTACATCTGGCTCTACGTAATGGTGGAAAATGGATTCAGTCTCCAATGTTTTGGAATTAACCTTCAAAACTGGAAATTCTATGATTTCCTGAAATGAGAAAAGATACCATGTCCATTAAACCATGAAAACTTAAGCATATATGCTGTCAGATCTGTTTTTAATTAAAACTATAAAAGTAATGCATCAGAAAATATTCCATTATTTATTGCCAATCATAATGAGCAATGTAAGTTTGTGTTATCTGCATTGAAAACACAACCTTATTGCTAAAAATAAAACAAATACATTTGCAAAATACAATTAAAAACAAATGCATAAAGTTTTCTCATTCTTACTAAATAAATACCATCCATTCTTTTTGAATTACTTTATTACATTCTAAATGGCTGATATGACCAGGGTCCATTCTAAGATGTGCAACTGTGATTCATGTATTCAAATACAATTTTCAAACATTACATGAAACTTTCATATGAATGTAAAGTATCTGCACAAAACATTTACAAATCCTATCAGTTTTTACCATAATAACTCCCCAGCACCCACATTTTGTTCAAAAGGCAGGTGAAATTCCTGCACAACATTCCGATCTTATTTTCAGTTACAGAACATGCCCTGCATGGCATTGGCCACACAAAAAAAACTCTATACAAATCTGAATGATCGAGATGCAACAGTGCCTTACTGTTTGGCATTTCACTTTATGCAGGTTCCTCTAATACAGCCATGGGCAACTTCCTCCAGGGTGCAGGCCTGATAAATGATTTTTAAAGCCACGCCCTATGATGTAAATTAACAGATAAGAAAGATCATGGCCCAGATCCAGCCAGCGGGCCACAGTTTGTCAACCCTGCTCTAATGCCAACAACTGGAATGGTCATAGATCCCACTACACACAAGATGAATTTTTTCGAACTGCTTCATAATTATGGTTCCAAGTTTACTATAAGCTATTATAATGTGATTCACATTAATATCCTTTCATTGTGTGGCTTTTTGCATACAAAAATAAACCCAATTACATAACCATGCTTTGTACTGTTTTCTGACATTGATGGCTATGATGGAAAGAAACCATAAAAGCTATAAATTATTTTATGATGTTATGACTTAATATACAAAACTTCACAACCAATAAGATAAATTATCTGAATTTACTTCATTATCCATGTTTAATCAGACAATTATACTGACTCTTTCTAAACACTCCCTGTTAAACAGCAATATCATTGAGTTTGGACAACCACCAATCTGATAGTTTAATCTACATATATATTAAATCAAAAACAAAGAAGTCTGAGCTACAATTTCTTATTTTCTGATACCAAAAGAACATACACTGTGTACATAAAACAAATTTGCAAGTATCTGGGGCTATATTTGTGCGTACACTAGTACAAAAAAAAATATTTTTAATTCCAATAATAAACTAAATAAACAAGGTTTTTGTGTTGTGGGTATTATGCAATGGTTAAAAAAAAGAAATTCTAAATACTGTACTGAAAATCTGAGTAACATAAACAGTTCTATAAAGTAAAAATAAGGAAAAGAAAGAAATATATTTTATATGAATCAGTAGTACAAATGGGTGTACAAAAGAAACACACCAAAATATATGCTATACAAGGCAAAGAATATCCTACCCATCAACTGCAATTTGTCTCTGTTTCTGATATCTTTGTGCAATATATAATATGTAAAGAACAATTACTTTCCATATCACACATGTCAGAGGAATATATGGGTTTATTTGTGGTATATCTGGGTGTTTTCTACAACCCATTTTTGCATAGTGTACTTTATACAGTGGGTTCGACAGTACCAGATTGTTTTCTGTATCAATGATACTATGGTAATTATTTATGAAATATTTTGGACACACTATACATAATTGGAATGGTCTCCTATTACCTTCTGATGCAGAACAGTTAACTAAATAAAAATATTAGGCAAGCAATGTCGATTCTAATAAACACTGTTTTAAGACATTATGGATTGCACTTGACAGTACCAGATCACATGAGTACATGTCAAGGTCCACATTTACAAATTGTCTCAAAACAACTAATTTTAATTAAAGTGAGACAGATGAGCCTTACTGCACATCAGCATGAAATTGGCTGTATAGCACAAAACATGTTAGAAAATGTTTTTCTAATCACATCTCATTTTCATATAAGAATGGGGGACCCATGGGTGATCGAGTGGTCTAAAGCGCTTGCCTTTACCAATCACTGCCATCTCATCTCTGCCCGCATGGTTTCAAGTCTCAGGCACAATCAATGTGGGCCTGTGAAAGAGTCTGCCATTAGCTTCCCATGGGTTGGTGGTTCTTACCGGAGTTTTCCCAGGTTCTTCCTCCACCTGTTATGCTGGCTGCCATGTATAGCCTATCTTGAGCTGAGAAATGGCATTAAACCCCAAAACAACAGCAACGAAAACAAATAAAAATGGCAGTAAACAGATCAAGAAAAACAATTTAAAATACAACCTGAAAAAACATTTTAATATACTGGCTACTATTATAAAACTATTCAAATAATGGTAAATTATCCATAGTCAGCACATTTTAGCAGGTTTTCAATAGAAAAATAACTTCAGCATTTCATTTCATTCCCCAGCTGCTGTAATATTAATCTCAATCAGCCCCCAAAATATGTGTTGATAATGATGGACTATTTGTGGGTCTGATATCACCCTATTCATAAAATCAAGGAATTGTTTGCAGACAGTGAACATTTTGTTATGTATATGAAATTAAATTACTTGTGTGTTGGTTTTGAATTTCTTTTTGTTTTTGTTTCATTACATTTTATTGTAAGGATAATATTTTACTGGATTTGACATTTTCCCAGTAAATTTAATTCAGTCTTCTGTTTTGACCTGATTAGAATGCAAAAGTGTTGCTTTATTACTATTTTTAGCTCACCTTGGTTGAGAGATTTGTAAACACTATGTGAAAATGACTGGTTATTACCAAGGTCATGTTCGGCCCAC
The DNA here is from genome assembly GCA_016617855.1 of Megalonaias nervosa. Taxonomy (NCBI): domain Eukaryota; kingdom Metazoa; phylum Mollusca; class Bivalvia; order Unionida; family Unionidae; genus Megalonaias; species Megalonaias nervosa. Next base: position 44,049 of record JAECUM010025484.1, read on the forward strand.
GTGTTAGCCATGTTGTAAACAGCTTTTTTTTATTATTCATTTCCAGCATGAGAATCTGATTTTTAGATAGGGCTATTCTAGGCTACGTGCTAAATGGCAGTTTTTTTTACTGCGCTGTTCAAATTAGTGATCACGTTGATTTGAGTTGATTTTCGTATTTAAAATAATTTATTCATCCTGGAAAATGCTCTTCTTCGACGAAATTCTTGGACAAAGACATTTACTAAATTATTCGGAATTCAAAAGTCGGAATTATATTCTTGGTGACTCAACAAGGAACTGTTGACACATCAACACAAACTGGTTATAGAGGACGTCATCACCTTCCATATTGGAACTTGATCGAGATTCGAACTTGGATTCAATTAGAACTGTTTAGTGACAGGACTTGTATTTTTCAATTCTAGGATTAATTTTTGGATTATATTCACAAACCTTAAGTCCTATTTCATATTTTTACCTTGTTTTCTAGGGAAATAAATTATTTTGTTAAAACTTACAAAGTTTGTTGGCTTCACTCTTTTCTTTTGTTACTTTTGTACGAGCCTACACGTAACAATTTTAAGCCATAACTGGTATTTCTAATGACTTTTAACCCGCCATTGGCTGATAGGTCCTTACCACAATATGTTAAATTAACACAACACTATGTCCTATGGACATTTTTAATTTCATGGCTAGATATAAATGTTACCAAATTCTAGTAAGTGTCTAAACTGTATGCTGGTTTTTTCTGGACAGATATGTATCTAGCAAAACTGCACATTTTAATGAACAAGTGATATCAGACCCACAACTAATTTTTCCATCAGCATCAACACAGATGTTGGGGGGGGACTACTGTAATAAGACAGAACTGTTAATGTTCTATTCACACATGTTAACCTTTAGACTATTATTTCGCTACTCTTCTTCCAAAATATGTGCACATAAAAAATATTTGATTTATATTTGTATACATGTGAACCTCCCCAATGGGAGGGTTTTTCTCTCAAGATGGGTGTCTCCCATCATTCCTATCACTAAAAAAATCTCCAGTGTGCAGAAAATTATTATAGCAATAGTTTATTTTGTCATCCATGTTTTTCACAATTTGCTTCCAGTGAAGTATATTTATGGTAATACTGCTGGTGATCATGTGACTGTAAACTGGCTTAAGCAGGACAAGATGATTTAGTTGCTAAGCATCATAAAACAATATCCCTTTGATTCGATTGGCCCAGTCAGCTGGCTCAATTGACAAAGATTATGCTATATGCAATCAGAAGCAATTCCGTATGGGATTAAGGAGATTAATTGATTATGGCTGGATCACTATGCTCAGTTAGCATAAAACAGGGTTGGTTTGGCTAGCGTGTTTAAAGTTTGTCGAGATATCTAAGCATAAATTATCTCCCAATTCTAAAACAGTAATATCTAATCAACCAAAGTTTTAATGATGGACAGAAACTGAAATTTCAGTGGTTGTAATCAAGTTCATTGGACATTACAAGCTGGCATGATTTTAAAATCTGCTACAATGGCAAGAATGACATTACCCATCATGCAGCATATAGCCAAACATAATCTCGCTTTTACAATTTCATATCATTTTTCAAATCCAAAGTAAAGGTCTTTGACTCAGAAATCTGTACAAAATTTTACGTACAAAATGGACAAAAACTATTCACATAGTGACCCAAGCTTTGGGTTCTCTTGCAATAACTAAGTGGAAGACATGCTTCAATTAAAAATTTGCCATTCTCATTGAAAATCCTCCCTCATTTGAAAAATCAGAACTCCAGACCAAATTCAAATTTTTCCTCAGCTGACTTTTCTGTTATTTCATATGTATGTCTTTTACCTGTGTAATTTTTACAACTTTTTCCGCAATTCTCGAACTATTTTGTGATTGTGACTCAAGTTTCTCTCCACTTGAAAAAACGCACTTTCATTTTCTTTTCCATACCTAGATTAGACTTGAAACGCCCTCGCGAATCGAACTTTTGTTACCATTTAGGTAAATCGCTCCACATAGTTATCCGTGTAGATTTAACATTTGACAAGAAAAGAAGTGAAAAACATTAAAATGATCCGTTACTGTCGGTGATCGTATAATGTTGCACCCACTTACCGTCTACAATGATACATTATATAAGTAACGAGGGAAGTAAATTTTATACTGGCACATTCAAACCTGGGGATGAATATTTTCTCTGTCATCACATGTTGCTTCGAAATCGAGCACAAGAAAATAATCAAACTGTTGTGGTTTAGGTACAACGGAAGAAGCCGGTGCTGATTTTGCCATCAATAGAACGTTCCTCTGTAACAAACTATTTGATGAATAAACTGGCGATATTTGATAGTGACAGCAGTTTTTCAGTTTAGAAAAACTGTGAACCCGACCAAAACATCCTCGAAAAACTCTGCCAACTGTAATCATCGGGCCACTCTCAAAGTAATCAAAGAAAAATTATCTTACGTTAGTGCCTATGTCATAATATTTAGCAAGAGTAAAATGTGTTTCCGGTTTGGAAGCGTCCGGTCCATTTGAAACGCCCGAAACGACCCCAAACCTTCGAAACACTCCAAACCACCCCTAACCCTCTCGCTATGTAAATAACAAATTTTATTTAAAATTCTTTTCATTTATATAATTTACTGGAATTATCGGTAAAAGTGTTATACAACAAATTTACATTGAAGTACATACATAAATATAAAGATAGAAAGAAACTTCATAACAAAAGAGAATAAAACTATGGGCAGCCGTCACCGCCAAAATTACATTACTCAAATGATGTAGTATGAAATCAAATGATTTAACCCAGCAAATGAAACGATAAATCCAGATTTCAAACGATGTGGTGTCACGTGAAATGATTTAACCAACAAAACGGAATGATGAATTTAGATTCCAAATGAAATGTTATTAAACCAAATGATGTAGTGTGAAATGAAGTGATTTAACCCAACAAATGGAATGATGAATTCAGATTCCAGATGATGTTGTGTGATATGAAATGGTGTAGCATGAAATGAAATGATTGAGCCCGAAAAATGAAATAATGAATTCAGATTCCAAATGACGTGGTATTGAATGAAAGGACTTAGTATGAAATTAAATGATTTAACGAACAAAACAAAATGATATCTGCTTCCAAATGGTCTGGTATTAAATAAAATGATTTAAACGACAAAAGGGAATGATGAATTCTGATTTCAAATGACGTGGTATTGGATAAAATGATATAGTCTAAACTGTCTTACTGGGAACAGCACTACATTGTAAGGCCCCACTGCAAATCATCTAGCGTAAATCCAAACAAACGCAGGGGGCGCTGTTATCCATGATGTATGGTGTCAGCACGCCTAAATTTATAATCTGGAGAAAACATTCGGTTGAGATTTTTGCAGACGAAACTTGGACAGCCAAGGTGTTTCCGTTCCTATGATATAATCAAGAACTATATTTTCCAATCAGCATAACGTGACGTGCTGCACATACAAAACGACCATTCAACTATTACAAACAAACAAGTGAATGTTTTCTTTCTTAGTGAATGTATCTGTAGGAGAGGTAAATATTCCGAGAGAGAGAGAGAGAGAGAGAGAGAGAGAGAGGGGGTGGGGTATTATGAAGACACGTATGTGACCAGACTAGCTAGCACACACACACACACACACACACACACACACACACGTAAACCTACCAAGACTTCATTACAGAAGAGAAATATATCGGTACATTATCTTAGAGGACGAGGAACAGAAGGACATAGACGTGTGGGAAAAATTGTTTGTGGATTATATATATATATATATATATATATATATATATATATATATATATATATATATATATATATATATATATATAAACACAAACAGACTTGTAGCAAGACAAATAGTCAAATATAAATGAAAGCACAGACCTATCGAATGAGGGCATGAAACCGGAAAACAAACAGCTTTAAAAAAAAAAATTAAAACAGGCAGAAAGAAGAGGAGAAACAACTACACCGCTCTATAAATATCTAAATGGACAAATAATGCATAGATTGATTCATAGGTGCAAATAAAATTTATCTGTCTAAGCATATCCCGCACAACATGTAGTCAAAACAATATATGTACATAAATTTGTACTTTCGTTGATCATCATCATCATCATCATCACGTAGCCCCATTACGTGAGCCATCATGTGATCTAAAATCGTGGGTTAAAACAGACGTTTTCTAGTGGATTTGATCAGTCGTAAAATATACCTTCAGGCCAAAAGGTATTCTTGTTGTTGTTGTCATCATCATCATCATCAAACACCACGAAAGAGGTTACAATATAGGTAAAGCTTCATAATTTATTCCCGCTCTTAAATTATCTATTCAGCATTTTCGCTGATCCTTTCTACATGCTGTATACAAATGTCTCGATAAATGTTTATTGCAGTTTAAACAATTGCATATATAACATTCTGTGTATCAACAGAGATCTATTTTGTATTAAATGTATCACCTATTTCCATTAAAAAAAAACCAAAAAAAAAAAAAACCAGCAAACATCTGAAAGTCATGATAGTTATTACCAATACGGCCAAGTCACAGTACTTGGAGTTTAATAATGCCTATGAACGTGCTGCTACTTACGTTTAATGTACCGTCACATAATTCAAATAAAATACATTATATACAAATCTATCTTTTATTTGCTCTTTCATTCAGCAGTCGCTTTCGCGTCTTCGCTAGCCAAGGTTCTGATATGTTAACCCTATCAGAATCTTGTCTAGCGAAGATGCCAGGTTCGTTACCCGGCCTTTTTTTTTTTATTTTTTTTTTATTTTAGCTGTTCTTTTGCTTCATGTCTAACGGAGTATTTTCCGTCGCTTGATTGGATGTAAGACGCTTTCTTTTTGCGTTTGTTATCCGACAGGATATTGTGAAACAGCTTTCTCTTGTCTTCCTCCGATCTGCACCTCCACACTGCATCAGTAACAAAATTATGCCGTTCATGTGTGGCGAGGCGATAATTACCAGTTTCGTGTCGGGTGCTATGGTAGTCCACAAAGTGTAGTTCAGTTACACCGTACAATTTCTGAATGAGTTCCAGCGTCCGGCGGGCCGGGGGAGGGGGTGGGCTGCCGATTAACGGAAGTGTCTCCGCTGTCAGAAAAAAAAAAAAGCGGAGACCTACTTCTTGGTCTAGTTTATGGCATGATGCCCCAGTGCTAGATATCGCTATAAACTACCACACTGCAGACATCGTAGCGATATGACTGAATAATTGTTAAAGCTACTTTCAAAATCCAAATCACACACACACACACACACACACACACCAAACGGGCAGTCGGAACAACAACGAGTGGACAGCACTGAGTAAGCAAATACGTGTGGGAAATTATTGACTCGTAAGACGGCTTAAACTAAATAACAGATGCCAATGAATTTTGTCAATTTTTAATTTGTCATTAATGCCACCGCCAAAGATTGCCAGCTAAACAAATTAACATTATAGGATTAATCAGTCATGTAGGCAAATTCATGCCCCGAGCGGGAACAGGTCAAAACGTACCCAGACCGAAACGTACCCAAGTCAAAACGTAGTCAAGTCAAAACGTACCCAAGTCAAAACGTAGTCAAGTCAAAACGTAACCAAGTCAAAACGTACCCAAATTAAAACATAACCCGCGCTCGCTTCAAATAATGACATAAGTTTAGTGTATTGTGTTTTATATGACCGTGACCGGCTTGATAAGCAACGGAAATCGGCAGACGCAATGGAACTATCTTAACTTATGATCTTGTTCCAACGCACATCAAGAAATACACGTTTAAGTTAAGAAGTATCGTTTCAATATATTTATGTTGTGTTTTCCTGTGGAGAAAATTCTACCAACTGATCTGAACCGTGCTTGATGACTGCTTCAATAGCGTCTTTATTTGCGTTGCGTTCCATTTTCACTTTTCTTATTTTATTTTATTTCCATTGCGTTTCATATTTCCACTGCGTATTTTAGTCATACCAGCTTGAATCATGAGTGATATGTTACTTATTTTTATTTTAATACTATTGATTTTAAGTAGTAATATAAAATATTGAGCTGCATTAAAATCCGCGTATTCCTACAAACGTTTGGATTAATCAGATCAGGTGAACTTGAAAAATTAAACACCTGCAACCCACCCAAATCTAATGTAATTTTCGGCAGAAATGTTAACAATCATTAAAAAAAAAAAAGTTATCTGGTTGACAACTTTTTTGCATTATGTCCTTTTGCATCGGTTTGCACGGAAGCCCTATAAAATGCAATTATTACATTAATCAAATGTATAGCGTGCGGACAAATGAACTGGAAATATGTTCCGACTCAGATGAAAAAAATCATCCAAATCCAGTTAAATTTATGGTGCTTCTGTTCTTGGTATTTTCGGCATTTTTTGATCGTGAACAGTTAATTGTCACAGTAACCGTGTATTACTGATGATTCAAGCTGGTATAACTTAAATAAGCAATGGAAATTATGGAGCGCAATGGAAATAACATAAAATACGAAATGGAAAAATGGAACGCATCGCAAATAAATATGCAATGGAAGTTATTTCGTGCTTTTATTTTTGTAATTAAAATAAGTCAAAAGAAAGCTTTTAATCATCATATGTATACATATGTTTCTATTGCGAAATAGAAAATGGAATTAATTTTCAGAATTAGTTTTCAAAACTGACTCTAATAATTGTATGAAACGTGTGCAGCAACAGAGAGGGTGAACCCTACAAATTTTTTTCGAGCAAATATATTTAAGCATGAAAATCATACTAAATAAGGCAAACAATATAGGGTCAATAACGCTAAACCAGAACCTCTAACCGACTTGAGATTCTCTCACCGTAGCATCGCTACCGTAGCCATCGCTACGTGGATTAGTTTACGCTGTTACTTCGCCGTTGACACCTGTGTTTGCAAATGCTATGCGTGTTCGTTTATGTACTCGTGCACCCTCTCTGCTGCTGTAATTAACCAAATATTTTATCAAGTCCGTTACGATATCTCGACCTAGGATCATGTAAATTTATTGTGATAAATCCAAACGGAATAGCTTGTGCTTTTGAAAAAAAGCTTTTGAACTTAATCATATGCATGTCCTCTGAACACCAAGTATAATAAATATTTTGTAGCGTATGATTATCAACTCCGTTAAACACAACCAAATATATTGCAGTTGTCTCTAATTACTTTAGGTATTTGCGTATATCTTTGAGTAACATAAATCACGTCTGTGTTTTTATGTCTACCTCGAGAAAATATCCGAGCTGGATTTGATTGTTTGTCCAGCATAATATCATCGTACACTACTAAATTATTAATAAGTCCATCAAGATCATCTACAGATGGCGCTTCATCAATACTGGTAATAAAATCAATAATATCATTACCGTCTTCATCCAGCAACTTTGCATTTTCATTAAAATCTTTAAGTGCTTCATAACACCGTTGATCATCTACAGATGGTGCCACGAAATATAACTTATCCCACTTGGGCCATCTCATTATCAAATTAAGCTATAATTGCGTCTTACCACTTCTAGACGACCCAATTATTATCATCCTGATAGAATTCGGTAGCGGTGGGTGATGTTTGACTGGCTCCTGTTTTCGTGTCGCTGAGAAATCAATTATATCCATAATAATAAATAATATGAATCTATATTGTGTTCGATGCAAGGCACCCACCCCCACCGTTGGTGGGACCAGTGGATTAACAACAATAATAACAAAAAATAAAAACGCGCACTGACAGGTAAGTGTGAAAAGTGTGGCACAAACAAATACAGATTTATCTCCCTTGACTTAGTAAAGAATAAAATCACGGACAAGTCTCCAAAGACAGGAGATGATATCGCTGCTTCGTTGGGAAAATTACCAGGGACTCCACGGGCGAAGTATCCGGGAGAAAAACAACTACCCGGATACAATTATTGTGGTCCTGGGACTCGACTTGATATCCGACTTGATAACCAAGACCAACCAAAACCTGGAGAGTATCCAATAAATAAGATTGATCAAGCGTGTCATGTTCATGATGTTGCGCATAAAAACAAAGATTTACAACAACGGCATCTTGCAGATGTGAAGTTGATTCATGCGTTAAATTCTATACCTGATAAATCTCTCAGAGAGAAACTTGCTAGTTTTCTAGTGAAATCTGCTATGAAGGGTAAACTAATGCTAGGGGCTGGTAATTAATTATGTAACTATTATAATGGAATCGGTTTATTATAGCCCAAGGTGATATTGGACAGGCAGAGCAGCGATTAGTAAACTTGTTGAAGCAGCAAAAGTCTCACGTGCTGTTGCTGCAGCGTGGTTAGCACGACAGGCAATATGGCAAATATATCTACCATCACCTAAAAAAAATCAGTTACCACCGCGTTCACTTTTGTAACTGGCACCCCGACGTCGATTACATTGAAGACACGTCAGCATCACATTTTCGCGTGTGTGACCAATACTACTATTAATTCTGTCTACGGTGAACTGTCTTGGATTATTATTTGAATATTCCCATAGCATATTACAGTTACAACTTGCACAATGATTATTCTGTTGTTGTTTTAGTGTTATAATAAATTCAGCGTCGATATCAAAGTCGCGATTATTTTCTTTTGTCACATTGCTTATAACCAAATAGTTTTTTTCTTATTACGCCAACAACGACTTTGTCGTCGTCTTTAGCAGTTTGATTATTATTTTCTGTAAAATTCATAATAACTCTGTGCAGTTGAGATATTCTTCTGACTCGAGACACTGCGAGATAAACTAAATTTGACCACTCGATGTTATCATCAGCAATCCAGATATTCGTATCAGCGATAGTTAGTCCTTGTGACGAGTGGATCGTTATTGCATATCCTAGTTTCCACGGAGATTTATCCACACTCAGCGCGCTGTCAACAACATCAACGTCAACACAAACATTATCATTTAATACAAAATTTCGTTTTTCATTTGTTCCTGGAATATCAACTTCAATATTCTGTCGTCGAGTATCTGCTGGGCGATAACACAATGGTACAGGTAGATCTGAAAATTTTTCTTTATGTAACAAAAATAATTTCTCTTGCAATTTATCACGAACTATCTTTCTACTCGCAACTATGAAATCGTTTGGTCTCCATAAATTCCAAAAATCATTCACAGGAGTTTCCGGAATTATTTCACGCATTATATCACGTTGTATTCTATCTGGCTGTAGTCTGATTAATCTTTTAAATTCTTTCAGGGTATCATCAATAGCTCTATGATCATCGGTTATCTCCTCATTATAATCCACAAACGTTTTTAACCATTCGTGCGGAGACTGCCCAACAAAAGGTTGCGGTTGACCATGATCACCGCACATTATCACAGCAATATTTTTTGTCAGTAACCAATCAAGAAATATTTTTAATGTTTCTAACGATACCGTACAAATTTCATCCCAGATGATAATCCGGGATATATATTTTTCACCCATTCGCTCAGGTGTCCACGTATCTCCGCACCATCTGAAGAAACCATGATAAGTTTGAGATTTTACTCCTCGTTCATTTATTTCTCTGGTTAGTCTGTGTGTAGGTGTCGGCACAATCATATCAACGGAGTTCTTCAAACTCCGACGAAATAATTCAATGGCACGTGTTGTTTTCCCAGAACCTCCAGGACCATTGAGACAAACAGTTTTATGTCTGGCCACAGGATCAAACACAGATGGTGCCGATGATTATAATATTTGATTGTCATTGCTGTAATATATTTCCTTGATTTCAACGTCTGCAGATTCGGCACAATCAAGGATATTTTCTTGTTTTATTCTCCATGATCCCCATTCACCATTACCGAGTAGCGGTTTTAGTAAATCTGTATACGCTTTATTTATATAAAATGAATCCGTGGCAACTCTAACCGCGTAACGAGGGAATCTGTAAGCGAGCATCGAAGATCTTAAATGAGTGAATTGCGGTGACTCACCATCAATATAGCTCACGACTGTACCTAATTTAGACCCGTCTGATAAATATGCATTACTCCGACTTATAAATGTGTTTTTCCCGTTGTATCAGCAATTATAAAATCGAGTTCAGCATCGTCCATAATTAATCTTGTACACATTCGTTTATGATCATATGATCCTCCTTGAGTAAATTTACCGATTGTTTTCCTACCAAGATCTTTTGCAAATTTATTTTCATAATCAATCATATCAGGATTTTCATCCGGGGAACATTTCTTTTGTTGTGGTAACCAAACTTGTTTCTGCGGACGATACGATATAATGGCTTCGTTTACGTTCAACGACACTAAAATTCCAGTATCAAGCATATATCGTAATAGTACTATTGGAGCCCAATATTTTTCTGAGAAATGTCTTCCAAATCACACATAAATAATCGGATGCAGATTTTCCGCAAACTCGAATGACTCTATACAAGCAAATCCAGTTAAGTCAAAATTTGGTAAGAGTCCGTTTATCGCAACTCTGGTCATCTCATGTGTGGGATGTTCAAATCTTTTAAAGTATTCAGAACATTCTCCGTATCCAAGAAAACTTCCAGGATAACACGCTACCATATCAACCGATATAATATCTTTATGATCGTATTTGGTATTCCACAATCCGCCGTGTACGTATTCGCCACAACTGTGCTGGATATCTTCAAGAAATTCCAATCGTGTCGGTTTCCATGAATTTTTCTCCTGAGCAGCGTGTGCAGCAACTGATGGAACGGTAAAACAGTTGCTTAGTAATTGTTCGATCCAGACATCATCGTCCGTGATACAATCAAAGGAAGTGTATTTCCGAGCAGTATTTGCGGGTTGTTACGCGAAGCCAAAATTATATTTTTGGAAGACTTGGTTATAATGATAAGTCTCCAAGATCAGTTGTATCCACGAATACAGAAACTGGTGAAGAGATAATTTTCCCATCAATGAATGCGGCTGGTAGATATTTTGACATTTGCCGTTCTTCAATATTTTTTGTAGCAGAAAAAATAACCAAATCAGCATTTTCGAAAAAATTAAGCAAAAGATCACGTTCCAGTATGCACAATGAAGGGAGACAACTCCGTCATCGTTGAGAGAGTAAGTGCGCAGTTGTCTGCCTTGTATTGCGTACATTTATATTCAGTGATATATATGTCTAATCCCTCAAACACTGAAGTCTGAGGAATCTACTTATTTCATATGATCAAACACAAAAATCTGAATCACCTTGACAACGTCCGTGATGAAATCACCGATAAATCACAACGAACCGCGCTATAGTAGATTTTTCAGATTTTACATAAGCCGTGTGTGCGATATAGTCATTATTTCTTTTAGTTTAGAGTGTAGCATGCGGATAGAACTGGAATAATATCGATCCATGCATCATTGCTAGATAATTCTGGCCCGTAACACTGCTACGGTTGATAATACAGTATTTTCAACCAGGTCAGAAATGGCTCAAATGTGTAAAATTGTAGATTTTCGCGATTTATTTTATATTTTATTCAGAATCTGATAGCATAATACTGATCACTGAATCTGCAGTGACAGAGTCCGTGACATAGTCGGGGCTAGGTAACTATATAATTATCTTTGAAACATATATTTATAACCGAAGCTCATAGTGTAGTGGTTAGCGCGTCTGGCTCTCATACTAGAGGTCTTGAGTTCGATTCCCATGACTGACACTGTCGGTGGTTTGGCCCTGGGATGCAAATTTTCTAACATAATTGGGGAAGTTCCCCCGTGTACACTGTTTGACGTGGCGAGTGTGTTTTGCACTTGCCCCGGGGTTTGATTTGTGTGTGTGTGTGTGGGGGGGGGGGTGTACATGAATATTGGAACTCCCTAAAATAAACAACAGGATGATGTGAGCTCGTGACCCTTGACAACGTCAAGGTGACCTCACTGAAGGGTACCCCACACAAGGACATTCAGAAAGAATGTTGGCCATAAGAAAAGGCCTTCCAAATGAAAAGTGCCATAACAAAGGCACCAATGAAAAGACTCTTAGGACCTTATGGTAAAGGCTAAAGGCTTTACTGGCAATAAAGGGACCCCGTGGAATGGTAGACCGATCATCATGTTTATTTTTGTATTTATTATATATTTTTGTTAATTCAGAAATATAATTTTATTTATTTATATTTATTCAGAAGTATATCAGAAATATATTTTTATTAATTCAGAAATATATTTGTATTTATTTATATTATATTATATTTATTCAGAAATATAATTTTATTTATTTATATTTATTCAGAAATATATCAGAAATATTTTTTTATTAATTCATAGATATATTTTTATATTATTTATACTATATTTTTATTAATTCAGAAATATGTTTTTATATTTATAAATATTAACTCAGAAATATATCTTTATATTAATTCAGAAATATAGTCACTCAAAAATATATTTTTATATTTATAAATATTTATTCAGAAATATACCTTTATATTAATTAAGAAATATATTAAAACTCTGCATTCAAATATCTTTATATTTATAAATATTAACTCAGAAATATATCTTTATATTTATAAATATTTATTCAGAAAATATTAATTCAGAAATATATTTATATTAATTCAGAAATATATTAACTCAGAAATATATTTTTATTTATATTATATTATATTTATTTAGAAATATATTTTCATTTATTTATATTATTTCAGAAATATATCAGAAATATATTTTTATATTTATTCAGAAATATATTAATTCAGAAATATATATTTATATTAATATTTATATTATATTTATTTACAAAATTATTTTTATATTTATAAATATTTATTCTTAAATATATTAATTCAGAAATATACTTTTATATTTATAAATATTTAATTTTAGATATATTAATTCAGAAATATATATTGTATTGATTCAGAATATTGGTGATGTCTGAGAAATGTCAGAAATATAATTTATATTATTTATATTTATATTATATTTATTCAAAGAAATACATTTTTATATTTATAAATATTTATTCAGAAATATATTAATTCAGAAATGTATCTTTATGTTAATTCAGAAATATATTAATTCAGAAAT